>JAQZBX010006818.1:0-52131 GCA_029593785.1 Cabassous unicinctus | reverse complement strand
CTAAAAACATAAAGTCTAGCATATCTAATCTTAGACGTCAGAGCAAGAACTACTATGCCGTAAGTTACTGTTCCTAAAAAGTTAACATCCTGTCACCATGGAACTGAAAGCGCTTATCTCAAGTCTATATGACGTCTACAACCTTGCATAACTTCAAAGAGAATGCTTACGCTTGCCAAAAAATAGAATATAAAAACTGAGCTTATCCTGCAATAAAGTCAGTCGTCAATTCTCAATCTGGTATGCGACTCATCACTCTCGCCGACTCCCTTAACCACCTTCAGTCTTGCTCCCTCATGCCTCGGCTGGACCGCGGCAGGTTTTATTCCTGGAATACAAGAGTGATTCAACATAAAAACCCAATAAACGTAATACACCACATTAAAAATTTGAAGGGCAAAAACCACATGATTGTCTCATTTGGTGCAAAAATGGCATTTGACAATATACAGCATCTTTTTTTTAACAAAGACACTTCAAAGACAGGAAAAGAAGGAAAGTTCATCAATATGATAAAGGGCATATATGAAAATCCCATAGCCAACACCATACTTAATGGGGAGAGTGTGAAAGCTTTCCCTCTCAGATGGGGAAAAGGTAATGATGCCCTCTGCCACAACTGTTATTCAATATTGTGCTAGAAGTTCTAGCTAGAGCAATTAGGCAAGAAAAAGAAATAAAAGGCATCGAAATTGAAAAAGAGAAAATAAAAATCTCACTCTTCACAGATGAAATTATTTTATGTTTGGAAAATATCAAAATATCTATCTATGATTAAAGCTAGTAGAGTTGTTTTAGTTTGCCAAAAGGATTCTGAAGCAAAGTACCAGAAATGGGTTGGCTTTTATGCAGGGGATTTTTTGAAAGGGTAAAAGCTTACAGTTCTAAGGATGTGAAAATTCAAATTCAGAGCATCATAAGAGGAGCATTTTTACTAAAGCCAGCTGTCATATGAAGAAGCAAGATGGACACCTATATCTTCTGGTATGTCTGCCTTTCTAGCTGTAGGGAAACCTGGAATAGGATTTGTCTCCTCTTTTGCTGGTCTGTGGGCCCAGTCTCATGGGGCTTCATTTTTAAGCCATTCTTTACTCCTTTCTCACATGGCCATAAAACATAGCAGCTCCCTTATTCATATATCTGTCTAAGTCTGTCTTTCTGTGTGTTTACATTAATATCAAACTGAGCAAGGGGGCAAGGACTCAAACTGAATTAAGGCTCACTGATGAAATCCAACCTGAAGACCTAAGCAATCTTATCAAGTAAACTAATAAAAGGCCCTCAACTGATTTTAATGCAATCAAAGGTTATCACACCCAGAAGAATAGATTAGTTTACAAGCATAATATTCTTTTTGTGATCAATAACATAATTTCAGTCTGCCACACTCCACCCTCTGATTCCCAAAAAGACTTATTCCAAAAAGACTTAAATCATTTTAGTAGCAATGTTCAGTACAAAATCATGGCAAATTCAGTTATAAGAATACAGTGTGTTTTGGGTCAAAAATCCCTCTGGCTGAAGCCCTGTGAAACCTATAAAATAAGTTATCTGTTTTCAAAATACAAAAAAAGAGCAGACATAGGATCAGTATTTTTATTATCATAAGAAGAAACTGGGTGGGAAACAGTTGACAGTTCCTAACAGTTCTGAAAATCGGCAGGGCATGCTCCTTTAGATTTCAATGCCTTACAGTCGTTCTTAAAATTGCAGTTTTTTCTCCTCAAAGCCTCATGAGGGGCCTCCCTCTCCATAGGCTTTACCAATGGCCATACCTTTACTTCCTCCCTCTTCTAACATCTGCGTGGCAACTGAGCTGCAGATTCCACCCTCCAAGAAAAGTTGGGTGATGGCCATACTTTCTGCAATCTGTGGAGAAAAGATTCAATGCCTTTACTATAATAAGGTGGTGGCAACATTCTCTATAATATGTAGCATACAGGCCCAGTCCCCTAAGAACCATGGGGTGGCAACCTGACTCTCCTTAATCAGTGAAGCCTAGGCTCAATCCTCACAGAGCAGTGGGGTGGTGACCTAATAATCTTGAACCTATGGGCAACAGACCCACATCCCTCATAGAGGTGGGGTGGTAACTTACTCTCCCTAACATATGGGGGATATGCTGTACCCTTCCTCTTGCCTGTGGCGGCAAAACCCTCCCTGAACAGTGAGCTTAAACGTCTACCCTCATTAAATCCCTGAGCAAACTCAACTTCTCCATATACATGGGTGTGGTCCCTCTCTTGACCCAAGAATATTTCTTAATTCTAAACCTCAGCATGATAAGTTTTCCTCTTGAAGTCATTTTCCCATCCACATCTCCTTTTCCTATACCTTTTAGTCCACATTGACAGTGGTTTGGTTCATACAGTTATTGCAAATTTTTTTAGTTTAGCATGCAGGGAACAGGGATCCAAGCCATCAGACAGTAAGCCTTTCTGCAAGTCTTTCCTTGATAACTGCATTTCCAATAGTGACTTACAAGTTCCAAGTTGAGTTAAGTTTTTACATGAGCCACTAATTTTTGGAGTTTTTTTGTTTTTGTTTTTGTTTTTTTTTGAGAACCTTGGAAATTCCTATCAACCTCTGGTTTCTTTGTGCCCAACAATTCAGCTCTCAGTTATTCTCTGTCTTCTTGCATTTTGATATAAGCTACAAGGAGAAGCCAGTCTGCATTTTCTACACTTATTTTGGAAATATACTCAGCTTAATGTCAAGCCTGTTCATTTTCAAATTCTGGCTTCCATGTAACATCATGAGACAATCTTGCTAAGTTCTCTGCTACTTTAAAACACAGATTGCCTTTTTCCCAGTTTCCAATAACAATTTCATCATTTCCTTCCAAGGCCTCACTAGAAATAACAGTATGGTCCATATTCCTATCAAAAGTCTTTTCTAAGCAATATATGACTTTTCTATCAAGCATCTCACAATTCTTTAAAAAATATCCCTCACCCATTTATAAAACTGTTCCAGCATTTTTGGTAATTGTTGCAGCCCAAGCCCACACTTGATAAAATTTCTTTTTGATTTGGCAGAGGATTGCACATGCAAAGTACAAAACATTCTTTTACTTTTGTAAAGGGGATTTCTTTGAGGTAAAATGTTCAGTTACAAGGCCATGAAAAATCCAAAGCAGCATAACATAAGAGGGGATTTCTCACCAAAGTCAGCTGCAATGAGGGGAAATAAAATGGCTGCTAATCTCTGCCATGGTTCCTGCTTCCTGGAGCTGTAAGCAAACCTGACATAGGCCATGTCTCTTTTTGAGCTGGTCCATGGGTCCAGTCTCTTGTGGGCTTCCTGTTTAAGTGATCTTCTAGTCCTTTCACACATGGTTGCATCAAGCATGGCAGCTTCCTTTATCCTGTGTCTATATGTCTTTCTCTTTCTTTCCATTTACATCTGACCCAGCAATGGGGCAGAAACTCAACCCGAGTCACAGCTCACTGATGTAGTTCAATTTAAATACCTAGAATGATCTTATCAAGTAATCTAATCAAAGGATCCAAACAAAATTTTATGCAATCAAAGAGTATCACATTCACAGGAATAACATAGTTCAAAAAATCCTTCTCGTTTTCAAATTCAGAAAATAATCTCAAAATGCCACAAAATCTAATAATGATTTCAGCAAATTGGCAAGATACAATACCAATACACAAATATCAGTATTGTTTTCTGCACTAATAACAGACAAATTGAAGAGGAAATGAAGAAAACATTCCATTTACAATAGCATCAAAAAGTCTAAAATATCTAGAAGCTAATTTAACCAAATATGCAAGGGAACTCTTATTCAGAAAACTATAAAACACCATTAAAAATAATTAAAGAAGTCCTAAACAAATGCAAGGACATTCTTTGTTCATGTATTGGAAGACTAAACATCATTAAGATGTTCAGGCCACCCAAAATGATTTATAGATTAATGCAATCCCAATTAGAATTCCAACAAGTTACTGTATATAAATAGAAATGTGAATGACCAGTTTTATTTGGATGGGAAACAGGTCTCAAAAGCCAAAAACATCCTAAAAAAGAAAAGCCAAGTTGGAAGACTCATTTTTCCTTACCCTGACATGTATTATAATGACACAGTGGTCACAAAAGCATGGTATTGGCATAAAGGTAGACACATTGATCAATATAATCAAATTGAGAGACATAGTGCAGCTAAAGATGAGGGGGTGAGAACTGTCATATGCCTGATTGTCCACAGCTGAACTCAGGGAGAAAGCAGTGCAGCCAAGGCTGAAGAAAAGGACTGGATAGAGACAAGCCATTATCTTTTTGCCCACAGCTGAGCTCTGGGAGATGGTGAGCCTTGAGGGGAAGGCAGGGACCCAGGCAGAGATCATCTGCCATTTTGCCTTGCCACATGGCAAGGATCACTAGTAGCTGATGTTAGTGTAGAAACATCTTTGATGGCACCTTGATTTGGACATTTCTCAGCATAGAAACTATAATATTTTCCTCAAATAAAATTCCCATTATAAAGCCCAGTACATATCTGGTACTCCGTATCTGCAGTCCTGAGGCAAATTACTTCAATGGTTACTAGTGCATATATAAAATGTTTTTCTCTGAAACAGAACAAATTAATGTTAATATTACAAAAGGTTAACACTAGGGTGATACTTGGGTGAATATACAACCAAAATAAATGATGGACAGAAGTGTATAGTAATATTTTAACTCTTCCATTTCTAGCAAAAAAAAAAAAGGGAAACATGCCCAGTGAATAAAAGTAGACAAAAATACTACATATTGTTTAACTACATCTATACAAAATGTATATAAAAATAAATTACAGAGATGGAAATTATGTAATTTATGTATGCAATTTTGTATGACAGGGAAAGGATAGAGTGATTGAGAGATTATTACTAAGTGGTTGGGATTTTTTGCATTTGTTTGCTTTTGTTGTTGGTTTCTTTTCTTTTCTTTTTTTTTTTTTATTTATTTTTTTGGAGTAAAGTGATCTGATATTGAGTATAGTGCTGAATGCACAACTCTGTGATTATACCAAATATCATTGATTATACACTTTGAATGCATTGCATTGTTGATTATGTTTCAATAAAATTAATAAAAAAATGTCTTTTCCAGATAAACAAAACCTGAGGTAGTTCATCACAACCAGATCTGCCCTACAAGCAATGATAAAGGAATTCTTCAAATTGAAAGGAAAGGACACTAGACAGAAGATTTTAGAAGCTTAAAGAAATGAAGAACATGGGTAAAAGTAACCATATGACTAATTACAAATGTCAGTACTATCATTTTGTATATTTTTATATATAACTCTACTTTTTTACTTTTCATAAGTTCTAAAAAGTAAATGCAAAAAATAATGATAAATCTATTGCTTAGGCATACAATATATAAAGATAGAATTGTTACAAGTACATAAAAAGACATGAGTACAAAGTGCTATAGGAATGGTGTATTTGTATGCAATTGAAGCTGAATTGATATCAAATCAAATTCAAAGCAAAATATATCAAAAATATTTACAGAAAGAAATGAGAAGAGACTCATAATGGTGCAATACACAAAATCAAATGAGCATGAAAGAAGGCATCAATGGAAGAAATGAGGACAAAAAAAAAAATAAGGCTTACACAAAGGTATAGAAATGGGAGTATCACCACTCACTATATTACCCCTATCAATTCATTAGAAAACATTTGTTTCCTGTATCTTTGATCTTATGCTCTTCCAAAAGGAAGAGTACTCCCACCAGGAAACCCAACAATGTTTCCACTGAACTGGAGGATAAGATAGCTAATAGACTACTTTGCGTTGCTCATGCCTCTGAATCAACAGGAAAAGAAGGGAGTTATGTACTGCCTGTAGAGAATTATCCTGATTAAAGGGCACCTCTTAATGCTAACCTCTCCTGTGGTTAGTCATTGGAAAACTTCAACAACTCATCCCAGACAGACTACTAATAGCTCAGCTTTCTCAGAATTGAAGAATTGAATCACTAAACCAGGAAAATAGCCATGGCTACCTGAGGTACTTATGGAGGGTACAGTGAATAGGAATGGTTAGAAGAAGGAGGTACTTTTAAATATGAGCTAGGACCACATAACCAGTTGCAAAAATAGGGAGTTATTTCTTCCTTGCTTTGATATGGATATCTTTTCACATACACATAAAGCAAACATCTTTGTTTCTCTCTCCCTTATTCCTATAACTTATTAAATAAATTGTATTAATTTCATGTTATACTATTTAGCTTTCAAGATATAAAGGATAGTATTTAATATTACCTAAGTTCTTGCATCCTATCCTGATGACAGTATTAATGCATTTCCAGTAGTATGCAAGACGGTTGAATTATGTCAGGTGAAAATACATCTATGTTATTGACATTATTTAGAAATTAAGTATCATTTAAGGAGATGTGTATGGGTGATAAGTTTGCTAAGTGTGGATTGTGATGGTTAATTTATGTGTAAAATTCTCTGGGTTATGGTGCCCAGTTGTTTGCTCAAGTGTTCATTGGTTTGGCTGTTACTGTGAAGGTGTTTCTTAGATGGATTTAACTCTGTAGTCAGTTTATTCCATCTATAGCTGATTGTATCTACAACCAACAATGAATATTGCCTTCAGGAATGACAGGAGTCTTGTCATCCAATCAGTGAAGCCTTAAAGTGGATGCTGATGATTTCATTAGTCACAAAACAGCATATCTCTCTCTACTTCAGGCATCCATCTACTCCTGGGGATTGCATCATCACATCCATTGGAATATCCAATGTTCAGCTTCTTTGGGGGAATTCAATATTACCTTAATTGAGTTTCTGACTTATCTGCCATACAGAATTTGGACTCACCAATCCCCATGCCTTCATGAGGCTAATCCTAATATGAATTTCTTAATATTTACATATATATGTATGTGCATGTATATGCTGTATAACTATATCTTTCTTTCTATCTATCTATCTATCATCTATTCTATTCAATTGCTCTGGTGAACACTACTAATAAACCTTTGCAACCAACTTAATAGAGTCCAAGAAGTACAACATGCAGATAAGAGACTCTCTATGTCTTGAAGTTTCATCATTGGGGGTCCCCTTGTTCTTAAACTTCTTTAACACCATGTCTCATCCCCCTACCTTTCACTACTTGCCTGCCACTCTACCTTCCTTATTGACCTTGGACATCCAACTAAGCCCTTTCCTTAGGGCCTTTGTCCTTGACACTCCCATGACTGGTCATAAATGTCTAATATCCTTGTGGCTTCTGCCTTCTGTGTTGAGGTGTCTTCAAATGTTTCCCTGTCTGCTGGCTTTGCCTGAACATTGAGTATCACTTCTGAAGCTCTCAATTTTATCAGCTTTCATTTCATTTTAGCAGTTTTTACCAAGGTACATGTTATATGGGTATGATTTTATTTGCTTAATTTCTTTCTCCATCACCAGACTGCAGGTTACTTTTGTTTTCAGCATAATAAACCCATTGCCTAGTCAGTGCCTGCAGCATAGATGGAATGAATATTCATTACACAAATGAATGAATGAATTAATGAATTTACATAAAAATCGTACAATGCGTGACAGATTGGGTAAAATTTTGAAAGCAGAGGAGTGATTGCTAATCAAAGTTGGCTCTCTTTGTTTAGATTTGATTACCAAATCCATACATTAATTTCCTGACTCCAACATGCAAATTATATATAGGTTCGTAATGGTTGTTTGTTGGAAAATTTGTAATGTTATTTTTCTCTTTCTGGTTAGTCACATCAAGCACATGGACCAGGAAATCATACAGGAATTTCAGAATTACTGAAATATAGGGGATTACCATACACTCCACCCCTATTAATACCATCTTTCATTAGTGTGGTACTTTTGTTACAATTGATGAACAAATATTGAAACATTGCTACTAACGATGGTATATAATTTACCTTATAGTTTACACTTTGCACTAGACACATTTACAGTTTTTGACAAAATGTTAAATGGTCTGTATCTAATGTTGCAATGTCATTCAAAACAATTCCAATGTCCCCAAAATGCTCCATGTTATACCTATTCTTTCCTCCCCCTAACCTCAAACTCTCTGGTGACCACTGAAAGAATTGCATTTGGTGATTATCATCTACTCAGTGAAGTAAGAAATCTAGGTGTTCATATGCAATGGAATATATAGATTGGGTGCAGGACTGGGATGCACATTTCACATAATTTATTTGACAAAATATGTGACTCTTTCCATTGCTTTAAGAAAAATATCTGCTCTTTCTACACATTTTGCCCTAAACATTAAAGGGTATGTAAATGAATAATCTATATATTTAATAAATCATCAGATGTGTTATCTCTTTGCTCTCACTTCACATTAAAAATAACTTTTCAACAAAAATATTACTCACACAGAAGAGTATATTATAAATATTCAGCTTGTTGAATTTTCACAAAATGAATACCCCTGTAAACTACAATCTTAGAATTTCCCACATCTGTTCATTTCTAGACATCTTCCCAATATTTGAAAAACCACCCTCCTAACACTAACTTACAGGTTAATTTTGTTTTTTTGTATAATATGTATAAATCAATTATAATTTATATTATTATTCTGTGTAAGCTTGTTTCCCTGACTCTATCCATATTTTTAGATATGGCTATAGACCAACATTACTGTTGGTGAGCATTTGTTTCAATTCCATTTGGCAACTCTCACCAATAATGTTCCTGGAACATCACAGTTTATTTCTTTCCCAAATGCATGTATGTGAAAGAAGAGAGTGCGGATACTGGCTATTGATGACAAATAAGGAAAAATAGTGCACAACTGGAGGTCCCAATTGATGAGGCATGGAACCTGTATGACTCAAGCTTGTTAAGGAAACAGAACCAAGAGGTTGTAAGGTTCAAAGCACTTGAAAGAGTGGTTTTGACTCCAGCAGTCCCAAAGGATAAAGCATCAATCCACAGATGGCCCAACTTGAAGTTTATTGGAGATTACCTGGTGAGTTTCAAACTTCAGCCAGACACCAGGTCTCCATAGTCCTTCCAATTTTACTCTTCAGGAATTGGAATATTTTATTGAAGCAAAATAAATCTGTTTTGTATTTTGGAAGCAGAGAATCTGTTTCCTAAATTTCACAGGCCCACAGATGGAAAAGAATTTTCCAGCAGAATGAACTACACCCATGACTTATTTTGTGAGGCTTTTGGAATATAGTGATTGGGTGAACGTATTTTTTATAATTTAGTTTCTTATGGGGTGAATGTATTTTGCATGAAGGAAGAATACATCTTTTTTGTGGTACAGAGGGTTGACTCTGGTAAACCAAATTATATGAACCCTCAAAAGACATGTTCTTAAACTTGATACTTGGTCCTTTGGGTACAGGCCCACTTGTAATTAGGGTCCTTTGAAAACATACTAACAGTTAAGATGTGGGCTCATATGTGAATAGAATCTTCTAAGATCATATTTGAATTAGTCCAAACAGACTGTGTGATCCTTTATTCTTATTAGTGGAGGCATTATAAAAAGTCAGAAGTCAGAGGAACACACAGAAGGAGGACACCAATGATATTGTCATGTGATAAAGATCTGCCACAAGCTAAACTACAGAAGTTGGGAGATAAATGACCTTTCCCACACTTTCGTTTGGGACTTTTGGTCATAAACACATAAGCAAATAAATTCTTGTTTACACCAACCCATGTGTGTGCTCTTTGTCAGAGCAGCCTGGAAAACTAAGAATCCAAGGCATTGAATTTGTGAAAGAGCCAAGCCCAGAGCAGGAGCTGAGAAAGAACAGAATGTAGTGAACCTAGAAACTCCACCCAGATCTGGAGATTTAAATGGTTTATGGTTTTAGTAATGAGTTTCTCTTGTTTGTGCCTTGATCTGTCTTCTGGGATTTACCTGCCACCAAAGTCTTCCTCTGTCCCTACCTGTAGGCTAGTGTTTCGCAACCCTTGTTCTATTATTGCCCCATAAGGAACCTTTTTAAGTATTTTAAACAATCAACTTCCTCTCCACACATTAAATTGTAAAAACACAGACACATATTCAATTACTGTGATCCTTTATCTGGTTATCCATGATTGTAATGCCTAAGAATTTTTGTTTACTCTCAAAACCCCTTCTGGCTTCTACCCTCCTTTGCCTCTGATCAATTCTGGCTTTATTTACTCTTGGGTCCATGAGACCACTGGCTTCTAAGCTTTACTCTGCAAATAAATCACCTGTGATCCTGTAAAATACAGATTTCAACTCAGCAGGTGTGGGATGAGTCTCTAATGTCTGCCTTTGTAATGAGGTCCCAGGTGAGGCTGATGCTGCTGGTTCATGGACCCCAATTAGGATGGTGACTCATCAGAGGGTGGTGGGCTTGTTTTCATCACATTCATCTGCTAATGGAAGATAACTTGTCCTGGTGGTACTGCAATACCTTGTGAATAAATATATTAGTCTTAGTCTGATGTCCAGCAGGCAAGATGTCCCTACCCCATTATCCATCATGTACATGGACTTTATAAGAACACAGATAATGATCTTGGTGGAAATGGAGCCTTGTCACAGCTTGGATGCCTGACTGTCCCCATTTATATATTGCTTTGCAGGTCAAGAAGCTTTCCTATCCTAATAGTCCTCACATATGCCTATAGACATATCTCAATTCAGTTTCTGGCTCCAGTATGGCAGGGTTTTGGAACTTTGCTAATTTTTGTAGCTCTCCACTGAATGTCTTCTACTTTCTCATGGCATTTCTTCATGCACTGTTGTTATCAAAAGATAAAGTACAGTATCACTGGTCTGATAATTAAAAATAATGTGGAACCAAAACATTTCTATCCCCATGCAGCTCTTTTACTAGGAGGACATAAAAAATAAAAAAAAGTAAAATAAAATATGTCAGAACAGTGTATCTAGCTTATCTACCTAGGGTTGACAATCAACTGCACATAACAGATATGTGAATCAAATGAGATGGTAAAAATTTTGGGGATTTATTTATCCACATCTCACAGGTCTAGGATAATGGAGTTAAGGACTGTTATGGTAGTTCAACTACATTGTTAAGAATTCTATCTTCTTTTAGCTTACTCAATACATATTTTTCATCCTCTTGGTCACAGACTAGGTTCTGCACCTCCAGACAATTAATCCACATCCAACTAAGAAAGACCGGGAGGAGATTTAGGGACATTGTACAAACAGAAGTACTGAACGGGTCTTTTTCAAAATTCCCTTTTGTGAAGTATAATATCTGTGACAGTTTGATATGGTTTATGAATTCCAAAAATGGATATTGGAGTATGTTTTTAAACTTTTCTGTCAGAGGTTTCACTTTTACATAATTAAATTATGATTAGGACTTTGATTGGGCCATGTCAGTAGGGCATTGAGTCCTTTCCTCTTGGTGGGTAGGGAATCACAGAGAAAAGACATGACAAAGGACAGAGTTGAGAGTTTTGATTTCTGGAGCCTGGGAACTAAATGCATAGAGAAGCAGATTCATGAGGAAGGTGGGAAAGCTCAATTGGACAAAGCAGAGCCCCCAGGAATAGAGACACCATTTGCCTGACAGTCTACAGCTGACCTTCTGGAGAGAGCAGAACAGCTGAGCCCAGATAGAAATGAGCCCCGGGGAGAGAGGAACCCAGGAAGCCTGAGCCCTTGCAGATGTAGACAACCATTTTGCTTAAACATGTGGCAACAGACTTTCATGAGGGAAGTAACATGTTTTATGGCCTGGTAACTGTGGGCTTCTATCCCAAATAAATACCCTTTATAAAAGCTAACAGATTTCTGATAACTTTGCAGCAGCACACTTTTGGCTGAATAATACAACATCTATATGGAAAAGTGCCATAAGTTCAATTAGTTTTCAAAAAAAGAGGAATTTATTAAATGCAACCAGAACCTACCAAAAAAAAACAAAACAAAACAAAAAAAAAACATGGCAGCCAGTGAGGATCTCTGTGCCCAATTACTGTCATCCCTTCCACACTTAGGCTAACCAAGATTCAGAATATTAAAAATAGAATTTTTATTTTTGTTTCTGAAATTTATATAAATGGAACCATACAATGTATATTCTTATTTGTATGGCTTATTTGCCTATCATTATATTTGTAATTCTTTCTTTTCTCTGTTTTTAACATAAGAACATGCATGTTTTCTTAATAACTCAGACTACAGATTACATTTCTGTGGCCAAATATGTGGTATATGGTATGGTAGGCAGAATAATGTGCTTGCAATGATGCCCATGTAAAAATATGCTCAAA
The DNA here is from genome assembly GCA_029593785.1 of Cabassous unicinctus. Classification (NCBI taxonomy): domain Eukaryota; kingdom Metazoa; phylum Chordata; class Mammalia; order Cingulata; family Chlamyphoridae; genus Cabassous; species Cabassous unicinctus. The sequence continues at coordinate 39,850 of JAQZBX010006818.1, read as the reverse complement.
GTCACAAAAAGTCAATGGAAATGCAAGTAAAATATCCAGGAAAACTAATGCCCCAATAAGAAATTTGACAAATAAGTTACAAATGTCCAGAGGTGGAGAGGATATGTTAAAATATGAAAACTGTGAATTACCAAAGGTGACTTGTCCAATAACGATCTTTACTCTTTAGTTTGTTTTGGGGATGCGTGCACCAGAGACTGAACTTTCCTTGTTTGGGCAGTATCTGTGCAGAAGTAGGAGTTTAATTCAAAATGTCTCCTTAATCCTTTGAGTCTTAACTATTAATGTCTGGTTCCACTGGGGTGAATACAATGTGATGCCTCAGGGGGTGTCCTCATATTAGACAGTCTCAGTTTGAACCTTGCCTCTGCTTCATCACTACCTCTGTGATGTTGAACTAGTTACCTACTTTCTGTAAATCTTTCCTCCCTCACCTTTAATGAAAGAAAAATGATACTTATTTCATCAGAGTTACAAAAAATTAAATGAGATAATATGTATAAAAAGCTTAAACAATGCTAACAATAGGATGTGTGGTTGTTTTTAGTTAATGATTTTGAAGTTCTTTTCCAGGAGAAAGGCTTTCACTAATTGAATATATTTGTATTTTTCAGTTTCAGATTCCAGTATATACTTACCCATCCAACAATCTATTTCTCCCACCATTCAACAAATATTATCTCAGCTTGAACCCCTTATCAAGATCTTTTATTTTTTGGCTTGAACAACAGGAATTTATTGACTCATCATCTTGAGGCTAAGAGAAGTCCAAAATCAAGGTGCTATCAAGACAATGCTTCCTCTCAGAAGACTTGTGTTCTGCAGCTGACTGCCAGAAATCCTTGGTCCTTGGCTTTTCTAGCACATGGCAATGCACATGGCAGCCTCTCCTAATTTCTTTGGATTCTGTTGACTTACAGCTTCTCTCTGTGTTCCTGAGACTTTATCTCTATGATCTTCCTTGTAAGGCATTCAGTAATAGAATTAAGATCCATCATGATTCCGTTGGACCACACCTTAACTGAAATAACTACAACACATGGTCCTATTTACAGTGGATTCACACCCACAGGAATAGATAATTTTAAGCATGTGTTTTTCTGGGGTATGTAGCTCCAAACCAACAGAGGTAAATATAAAATCCAAGATGTAAGTACCCTGTAATCTTTCATTTTAACTAGATATATGAAAATGAACTCATAAATTTTCTCTTTCTAAAAAATATTTCATAGCTAAATCCACTGAAAAATCCTAAATATAATGACAACCCATTATCAGTGAGCAACTTTTGTGCCCATATTGTGGTTCCACTAAAAGGAACCAGGAATACTTGGGGGAAATGGCTGGTTCCAGGTCAAAGGGCATAAAACATGCAAAATTAACATGGTTCATCTTGTGTGAGTTAGTAAGTCCTCCAGGACAACAGTGGTCAGGTCAAAAGGACTTGGAATTAACTAATGAAGAAATGGGTGCAGGTAATTATGATCAAGAGCTGCTTAAACTATTACAGAAAAGGTTGATTGGGCATATTAAAATGGATAGAACAAGATGACACCCCACTGACCCACTGATCAATCTTGGTATCACCAAAGCAGGGGTAATGAGATACCATGATACTGATGGGATACAATGGAGTAATCTTTCACCAAACAAGACAATCTCATCAAGTGTGTAACTCTCACTACAAGTATATAAGGAAGAGGCAGGGGCAGTGGGCAAAGGGAGATTAGCTAAAAACTAAGGATATATATGAAAAGTATGAAATTTCGTTAATAAAAATGCAAAAACAAAAAAGGCTCCTAATTCACTCCTTATCACATCTCTAGCACAGAAGCAAATAAAAGCTAGTATTTTTAACAAAGCATCAATTTCATTTGTGCTGATTCAAACTGAGACTTCAAACCCAAGGCAGCCAAAAATATTAAAATTTTCTAGGGAAAAATATTTAGAAGACCAACCAACCAAATGCAACTTGTGGACCAGTTTGGATCATGATTTGTGCAACACTATTGTATAAAGATTTTTTGAGACAGGGAAAATTGAACATAGTCTGAGTGTTAGATGAGACTGAGAAATAACTTTCTTAGGTGTTGTATTAGTCAGGGTTTTCTTGGGAAACAGAATCAACAGGAGATATCTGTCAATAATATGAGATTTTATAAGAGTCTCTCATATGACCTCAGGTTCCACAGGCATGCTGCATGCCAGGGGTTCCAATGAAAGGTCTTTAATGTGTTTCTGGGAGAAGTTGGCTGTCCAAAGATGAGCTGGGAAATTCTCTCTGAATGTTGAAATCACTTCCCTTATTAAGTCATTCAACTGGTTGGATAAAAGCATCACCCATTGCTGATGCAATCTCCCTGATTGATGCAGATTTAATCAGTCATCCATGCTGTAAACTCACTGGTGATCAAAGCCCATAAATGCTTTTGTATTACAATTAGACAAGTGCTTCCTGCACCTAACACCTGGACACAATTACCTGGCTGAGTTGACACATTAGCCTAACCATCACAGATATGAAAATGGTATGATGGAACATAGTCTGGGTGTCAAATGAGACTAAGAAATAATTTTCCTAGGTGTGAAAATGGTATGATTCTTTTGAAAACTAGGCCTTATCTGTTGGAAATTCATACTGAAATTATTTATGTTTGACTTTGTAAGATGTCTAGAATTTGCTTTAACATACTCTAGCAAAAACTAAACAACCACAACAAAAAATGAAATTATAACTGAACCCAGAAGGATAGAATATTGACAACCATTGAAATTATGGGGTACATGTAACTATTCTCTTACTGTTGTGCATGATTGAAAGTACTTATAATCAATATTTTGAGAACTACAGTAAGAGGGGTTGGCTGTGTCCCAAGAAAGAACAAAGTTAAAAGGAAAGATTGGAAAATGGTATTCCATGCAAGATCTTTAATAGACATTGCAGTTAAAAGATGGATGATATATCACCTTGAAATAAGGAAATGCATATTGGGATGAATAGGACAATTCAGTAAAGTAGATGTGACTCAAGGAAAGTGACCCAGATGACAAGGAGGAAATCCTTTAGTTGATATCATTATCATAACCTCAGAACACAATGTTCCCAGGGAAAAATTTCCAAAATAGGTGTACATCCCATCATTTTAGAGGATAAATATAAAATGCACACAAGGAAATTTATTTACATATATTTGAGTGAAGTTAAAAGGGGAAATTTTAAGTTGTGTATGTGTTGGTAGAATAAAAATAAAAAATATAAAAAAACAACCACAGGACTGTACAACTCCAGAATGGAAACCTAATGTAAACAATGGATTGTAGGTAATAAAGTTATAATTCATCCATTGTAACAAATATACCGTATTAACGCAGGTGTTAATAATAAAGTCAGTATATGGGAAATCTCTATTTTCCATGTGATTTTCTGCAAATCTATAACTTCTTGAATAAAAAAGAGTGAAAATACAACCCACATGGAAACCATATAACTAATAAGTGTTAAATATGTCAGATAAAAACAGAATTCTTACAAATCAACAAAATATAAACAATACAATTTAAAAATGGACAATAGATTTGAAAAAAAAATTATTTCTCCTAAGAAGATAGACAAATGGCCAATAAGCACCTGAAAATATGCTCAACATCAGTAGTCATTACAGATGAAGTACTGATACATGCTAGAAAGTTGATGATTCTTGGACACATTATGCTAAGTGAAGGACACAAAGAGTCAAATATGATATAATTCTATTAATATGGAATATCCAGAATTGATAAATCCATGAAGATTGGTGGTTGTTAGGGACTGGGAAAGAAGAGAATTGGATGTAAATGTTTAATGTGTCTGGGGTTTCCTTTAAGATTGATGAAAATGTTTTGGAACTACATAAAAGTGGTGGTGGCACCTCATTGTGAATATACAAATTGCCACTGAATTACTCACTTTGAAATGGTTACTTTTAAGTTATGTGAGTTTCACCACAACAAAATTTCTTGAAAAAAAAAAAATGAAGATCTGTTTCCTGCTTCTACATGAATAAACCCTGAAGACATCATGCTGGTTGAAATAATAAAGATACAAAAGAGAAAAGTTGCGTGACTTGCTCATGTGAAATACTTAGAGGAAGCAAATTAATAGGGAAAAAATAGTAGATTACAGTTTACCAAGAGACTGAGGCAAGAGGAATGGAAAATTATTGCTTTAAAGTTTCAGATTTTTTATTGGAGGTAATGTAAACTTTAGGTAATGTATGTTAATTATAGTGCAATATTGTGAATTCATTTTTACTAGTAAACTGTATAATTGGAAGGGATAAAACACAAATTATTCAGATGTATTTATGTTTCTACAGTAAAAATTAAAATAAATATATATTAATTTTCTTTCTAGGTTACAAAAATAAATTATATTGGATCTATTAACTAAATTAATCAAGCATCTTTTAAGGATATGGGGGGAAATTAAATGAGACATTCACATTTAGGTAAGTAGTACATAAAAATCTGTAAATATATTTCTTATACTCAGAAATCATTTTATAGATGAGGGAATAAATTTCAGGTCTTAACTTGTGTTACAAGCTTAAAATCCTAATTGCTTTGGAGTAGCACAATGAACTAAACAGGTGTAGCATCCCTGGTTTTACACCATGTGAATACATTTCTCTACTTTGTTGAAGAATGGAAAAGTAATTTTCTCATGGCAACTACTATGCCTGTATCCTCAGCCCATGTGAGCACTTTGGAGAACAAAGAGAACTAGTCTTTTGAGATGGGACCCCCAGTGTTAATGTTTGGAGTAAATTTTAAGTCAATAGATGTGGTAAGGTGCTACCAGGTCAGAAGTATGGAAGACAGGAGAGTTCTTGAAAGAGGAATAATAAAACCTGGATTCCCTTGACTGATAACCTGGCATTTGGAGAACAGAGAATAATTAAGAAAAACTTTCATTCTTTCCAGACCAGTGTCCCAGAGGGAAATGATTGTTCAAGGGTTAGAGCAACAAGAAGGAACATTGTCTAATGAGCAGATAAAGGAAATCTTTATATATCTCTTCTGCTGCCATCCTTTATCTTGTGCACCCATAGGCTGGACAGTACATGGTTGTTTGTTTTGGGGGCCTTAAATCTGGTTTGGGGACTGATGCATGACTCTTTTCTGCTGTCTTGTTTGGGAAAAGAGCTTCATTCTCCATCACCAACCACCCAAGAAAGAATTTGTACTTCCTCAGAAAGACCTTCTTACAGATTCCATCCAGGTGAGTCAGAGAACCCAGTAGATCCTTCAAGGAAGAGTTCAGGGTAGATGAAAGTGAAGAGCTTTAACTTGAGCTCATCTGAGAGCCAATCCAGCATAGCCCAGAGCTGAGAGATCCTGGTACTTGTTTTCCCATTTGATCAGTTAATGAATTTTTTATTATTATTTTAAAAAGCATGTGTCCATTTGAATCAGCAATACAGGGCTCATTCTGGATGACAAAGAGATGAGAATGGAAGCCCATTTAGAAAAGGGAATTGCAGGGATAAAGCAGTTCCAGGAAAAGCAGAATATCTGCACAAGGAGCTTTGCAGTTAAATGGGAATAGGGAGATGGAATATTAGCAGTGGCAGAATGTTCAGTGAAGTGAGGCATTGCATTAACATTTTATATGAGGCATATTTAAGTAAGTGTCTGAAATGATGGGAAATATCCCATTGAATTAAGTATTTCCTTGCAACAGCATTTCTCAAGACATGTACTCTTACACTGGCTATTGACCTAGAAAGTCTATTTTGTTTTAATGGGTAGAATGGAATATACTACAATACTTATTTGGCAATTATTCTTTTATAGATGAAGTTAATTATAATTTTATTGGCTACTTACTCTCCCAATTGGGAATTGTTTACTCATTTCTTAACTTTTATATACTAGGGCCTAATTTTCTCTTTTATCTTCTTTTTAAAAATAATCTTTCAAAGAACTGCAGGTTTTTCTCCAACTTTGCACTTTGCCATTTAGCTCTTCTATGACTGTATAGACATGTTTGGGGGAATGTGTGAGCATCTTTCACAGCTATGTATGATGTTTCTCTCATTGCTTTTCAAACTTAGAAATTTCAGCTTCCATTGAGTTAATAGATCACCATTTTATACTTATTGCTATCTGTTTTTCCCATCTCATTTCCTTATTGTGCCGTTTGACCTTTTGTGGTTAGATCTATCTTTGAAATTGCATCACCTTCTGTCATCATTTGGAAAGTATTTTTCTTCCCATTGGATCACAGGTTGCCTTTATTCTTTTCATAATGTAGAATAGTTTCCAGTATGTGATTGCTGTAAGGTATGCTGAAGAACTGAAATAGGGCTGCTGAATCGAGTCTGAGAGATGCAGAAATATTGAGGCATTTAAGATTTAGTAGAAAAATGTGCCTTATCTCATTAGCAGTGATAATTAATTTGTTGCCAAGAGAAAGGAGAGATGCCGAGGTTTTCACACATATTAATTATGTCTGTTAAATAATTTAGGAAGATGGATGCCATAAAGCCTACTATATAGGTGACAACCTTAAGGTTCAAATTTTGCCACCTAATATATTGCACATTTGAGATTCAAAATTAAATTTATCAAATTCCAAAAATTTTGCATTTAATATCATTTAAAAATCTTCGGATGCTTGAACAACAAAAATCCTGGCTATTTTTTTACTTGTTATATATTTTCAATTGTGAAATGTTTCTTTATTTCCATTGGTTATTTTATTCTCGGAGTGTTCAGTCTGTTAAGTGTCTTGTCACAGTAAAAAGATATCACTACCTTTGTCTTTTGGATGAATTGTTTTTGTTCTTTTAATAGTTTTTCTGGGCTTCAAGGGGATATCACTGGATTCAGAATACCATTGGAACTAAGGGAGGTTTTCTTCATCACAGTCTCTTAGGGAATACATGAGTTTCGATCTTCCCTTTTACTTCAAGCTCTTTTAACTCCTTCTTCTCTCATTATTGAGCATATTTTTATGTTTCTTAAAACAAACATCAGAAAGTGAACATAACAAAAGGGAGCAACTTGTTTATATGTCCAAGGAAGGCTTGTCAGCTGGAATTTCAAAGAACCATTTCTAAATATTTAGGGAATAGAAAATATGTGTTGCCAGCTTGGATTGTATTTCCTCCTGAGATAATCAGTGTGGCTTGGTGTGAGAAGAGCATGGTGTTAATTTGGCCCTAAGATGCCAAAGTGTGCATTCTGTGTGTGTGCATGTGTGATGTGCATGTTTCATGGGGTGTGAACATTCTTCAGAGAAAGGGTATCTGAGTTCTTATATTCCAGTAGATGTCTCCTATAAAACGGAGTCTATACATATTCCTACAAATGGCAATTGTGCTAGTTCCATTCAATTTGGTGGGATAGCTTTGCAAACAAATTAATGAAATGTGAGATGTTTACCACATGGATAAAGGGCTCCCTGAGTTTGAAGTTTCTATACCTTCTATGAATCCATATCTCTTCACTGTACTCTTATTCATTTCCCTACTACACTGGCTACCTTGTTCACTCTGAAAATCTGAAACAAGTCATTTTTTAGGGTCATTTTCTTTGATGTTCTCTCTTCTTATCACAAAGTTCCTTTTATATCCTCATGTCTCCTGCCTTCTCATCCATGAGTGGATTCTTCAAATTTTACATCATATGTGGGTCTTTCCTGAAAGCCGAGTGAAAAATAGCATGCTCCCTTCACTCTGATTTTGTTTGCTTTCTTTTCCTTAAAGTAACTGTAATCCACTGATTTGTAATATGATTATGTTTATATTAGCATATATTCTTTCTTTTCCCCCAGTGTCTTATTTATTTTCAATTTATTTTCAAAGAAGCTTTAAGTTACCGAAAAGTCCCATAGAAAATTTAGGGTATTCCCATATTCCCCAAACCCTCCCCCTCTCACATTTGCCCCTCTTAATAACATCTGACATGAATAAGGGGTATTTGTTACAACTGATGAGCAAATATTGAATCATTGCTGCTAACCAGGGTCAGTGGTTTATATTATGGTTTACATTTCTCACCATACACTTTAATAGACTTGACAAAATGTATAATGGCTTATATCTGTCATCGCAAGATCATGTGGAACAAGTCCACTGCCCTAAAAATGCCCTATTCTCCACAGATAATTCCCTTCCCCTTCCCTTGGAATGTATGGTAACCAGGAAGTGTCAATTTTTGAAGAATTAGGTTCATAGTTACTTGCACTAATATTGAGGGCTTGACATATTGGACAATTTTCTTTTCCTTTAAGCACCTGTAATCAACTGATTTGATGATTATGTTTTATTTGCATATATTCTTTCTCTATCTTCTGATTGTTGTGGGTTTTGGGTTACAGCACTGTAGACTCATTGCGTCGACTGTCCTTGACTCTTAGACACAACTCGATATTTACTCCACAAAGGAATGAATTTCTCATAAAATCTGTGGAGTTCATGAATGCTTGAGAAAGGCTGAGATTTGGGAATGGAATTCCTAGTCAGAAGTAGCACTAGAAATAAGCTAAAGGGATAAGATCCATATAAATATTATAGAGATTAAAATTTTCACTAAAATGGATCATTTGTAGCATTTCTATTTGGATAGTGCTGCTGCTTTAGGTGAAAATTAGCCAAGTTCCTTTTATTTTTCCTGTTAGTCACATTCACCACATGGGACCTGGAAATGGAACACAGATTTCAGAATTTCTTCTCCTGGGATTTACAGAGGATCCAGAATTACAATGCCTCCTCTTTGGGCTGTTCCTGTCCATCTATCTGGTCACCTGCACTGGGAAACTGTTCATCATCTTGGACATCATTTCAGAATCTCACCTCCACACACCAATATATTTCTTCCTCTCCAAATTGTCCTTTTGTGATGTCTGTTTATCCTCCACCACTGTTCCAAAGATGCTGGTGAACATCCAGGCACAGAGCAGAGTCATAACTTATGCAGGCTGCCTCACCCAGATATACTTTTTCTTACTCTTTGGGCTGTTGGAGGCCTTCTTCCTGACTGTGATGGCCTAAGACTGCTTCATGGCCATCTGTCACACCCTTCACTACATGATCATTATGAACCCCTGGCTCTGTGTCCTGCTGCTTCTGGGATCCTGGACCATGAGTGTTATGCAATTCTGTTCACAAAGGTTAATGGTGTTACAACTGTCCTTTTGTTGAAACTTAGAAATCCCAAACTTTTTTGTGAACTTCATCAGATGGTCCAACTTGACTGTTTTGACACCTTCTTCAATTACTTAGTGATGTATTCTGCAGCTGGAGAGCTGGCTGGGGGTCCCTTAGCTGGGATACTTTTCTTTTACCATAAGTTTGTTTCCTCTGTACATTCAATCTCATCAGCTTAGGGGAAGTGTAAAGCATTATCCACCTGTTTGTCTCACCTCTCAGTGGTTTTCTTATTTTATTGTACAATCATAGGGTTGTACATTAGTCCTGCTGATTCACACAGAACACATTCAAGTGCATCAGTTTCGTTAATGTACACTGTGGTCACACCCATGCTGAATCCCTTCATCTACAGTCTGAGGAATAAAGACATAAAATGGGCTCTTAAAAAATGTTTTGGAGGAAAGCCTGCAAAGTGTCATTTGTCCTTTAGCAGCTGAAAGGCTGCTTTTATTGCTCATTACATCATGTAAAGCAACCTAGAGTCAAGAAGACCTCAAATATGATGAAGTAAAATTTTAAATCATACATTGTTACTAGAGCAGGATTTAATTTTGATAATAAAATTTTCTCCTTGAAGTATACAAGCTTTATATTCATGTTAAGGTGTTTATATATTGGAATACAGGAATGGGTTGCATTTGCTGAATTATTTTATTGGATCACCTTCTGTTCCTGCTTGAGTACTTCCAGTGCTGCCTATGTCTACAACTCCTTGATTTCCTCTGAATAGAACATCTGCCATTGTTCAAAACTGTCATAAAATTTAAAAGGTGGACATGTTACAACCTAGGTATTTACTCTATCAGCCAGTGCCTTATCTCTTTTATGTTCAAATCTCTATTTTATATGCTTTTATTAAACAAATCAAATTTTTGGATACATATTAATGAAGCATGCAAACCATTCAAAGTGTACAATTAATGGTATTTTGTATAACCACTAGTCCTGCATTCATCAATTTGTACTGTATATTCTTGATCACATATATCTAAACACAGGAGGTTGAAAGTCTGGCTATCATACCTCTTTCAATGGAGTGTTCTGATAAATAGCCATAAGTTATTACTGCACAAACCTCCATGCCATTGCAAACACTGCTGTTTAACTAGACAGTGATATCAATGGTAGCATTTTTTCTTTTCTCTGGGATCAAGGGACTCTCCATCCGAAATGGAGAGAAGAGCCCAGCCACACCATAGAGCGTGGATTTTATTTGGTTTTAGACCAATCAAAATACAAATGTGCATATGCAAAGGCAATAGATACATGACAGTATACATTTTACTAAAATCAGCAAATCTTGAAGGGTTTACATTCCTGCATGTAGCAGATGTTGGAAATCTTATCTAACATACAAGATACACAATAGAAGTTCAGGATGTTTCCCCACCCAGCTACTATTAGATCCTATCTCAGTATCTTGAGACTAGGCTCTTATCTCCTACATTCCAGGGTGTCTCCTACATTCCAAAGTAATCTGCTTTCTGTCTGTAGTCATGGCCTTTTATTGAAACTCCATCATTTCCCCTTTTTTATTAATTAAATTTTTTCAGTGAAGACTATAGGAACCATTATATTAGGTGCTACACGGTGACCTCCTTTCACACTTGTCTTTTTCCATAGGCTCTTGTGACTGTGCCTGTCTTAGGTTGTCCTCCTCTGAGAATCTTACCCATCATTGGCCACCAGTTAAGCCTCTGAGCTCTTACATGGAAGGCAATTTCATTAATATATATACTTCTTCAGGTTCCTTAAGTGAATATATTTTTGTGCAGATAATTAGTACTAAGTTCAAGGGGTTATTAGTATACTACTTTCTCTATTAAATAATGCAAAATTAGTTTTTCATGGCCAAGTTTCTTAACATAAATGCAATTATCTGATCTAATTCTTCATTTTTTCTATGAATATATGTCATTACTCTACCCTTGACAATATAAACAATTAAAATGCAAATAACAATAATTCCTAATCCTATCCAAAATGATATTTGAACTGTTTTTTGTTTCCACCAGTGAAACGGATTGATAATATTTAAATTTTCAGAAAAATCATTCCAAAATTCTGCACCAGGGGCTTCTTTCAATTCATTTTGAGACATGTTCAATGCCTTCTTTTGCAATTCTAAAATATCTAAAGAAATATTATGCTTATATCCAATCAAATGATTTTTCACTTCTTCCCAGTCATGTTCACTATTATTATAAACCAAAGGAGTAATACAAAAAGAACTTTCATTCCAATCACATTTAAGAGCTCTTAGCAAGTTTAAATTATAAATTTGATTACCAAAATGTATAATGGTTGTTTCAAGATCATTCATACAATTATTCAGTTCCATATCAATGTGAGGCTGACTATGCCACATCTCACTTGCATTTTTATGCCAGTCCTTAACATACTGTTGAGTCTGGACTCCTTGATGCAGGTCTGTGCTAGTGATGGCTGCAGCAGTTATGATGCCAATCAGTCCCAAAATTCCTGTTATTAAAAGTCCAACAAATCTTTTAGTTCTTTTTAAATAATGGTCAAGGAAATGCCACAGCAACTGGGATTCTGGAGACTGCTGCCAATGTCTGATCATCCAAACCAGTAACCATTGTCCTTTCCTTCTTGCTATAAAAAGAGTTTGATTTTCCTGCAAATATGAATTCTTAAGACATGTAAATAAAGAGCAATTGGAGCAACTAATGTTCCTTTCACCAAAATGTACTTTTCCAATGATAAAAACTATAGGATCTCATACACATACTGTAAGAAATTGAGTTGATTTTCTTTTAAAATAAGAATATTAGTTTTACTGCCTTGCCATTCTAAAATTGGACCAGTTCCCAAAAATAATTTCCACAAATAACTTTGAGTTTTGTTAAGTTTAGTGTCCCATGGTTGTGGGATATTTCTTCCTTGATTTTTCCAAATTATTGAGTTGTTATTAAATGCTGTATTACCAAAATTACAGAAATAAGGACTACTGTCATTAGTAATTATGGTTGAATTATTAATGAACCAAGATATGGCTGTTTTTTTAATAGGTTTCGGTATCCCTATATGGGCCCAATCCTTTACAATTCCATAGGAATCATTAAACAACACAACCTCTGTAAGCCCATGACATATATGCCATTTGTCATTAAGTAGTCTGTTGTGAGAGGGACATGTAAGATTTACCATATTTTCTTGTTTATATGGTAAAGAAGGGTAAATGAGAACATAAATTGGAGTTTGATTTTTCCTTGTTAAAACTACACTGTGATTTTTAGGTTGCATGCATACAGAACCATATCCAATACAAAGAGGGTGGTCTATAAAAGGTAAAATTAAATTTTTTATAAATTTCCCTTCTTCTTCTGGCTTTAAGGGTAGTTGTATATCTATAGGCCCTGGAAAATGGTGAGATTGATTAAGATAAATTGGGTAAGACTCATCACTCCAAGTTAATAGCTCTAGAAGAGTTGGGTTGGTTATGTATTCCCAATAAGTGTAATTATGATGTGGTATCTTACCTTGACATAATAATTTACCTATAATTAATCCAATGTGAAGCCTCCATGTCCATAGTTTAAGTTTTGGCAGCATCTTCAACTCTAGGCTTGATTCTTCTGGAGGGGATCCACTGCTCTTCTCCTGTTTACCCTGACGTGACCGAGGCGATGCTCTATGAGAAGCTCAGCCCGGCTGGGCCCATCCTCTCCATCCAGGTCTGCAGGGACATGATCACCCTCTATCCCTTGGGCTATGCATATGTGAACTTCCAACAGCCGGCGGACGTGGAGCGTGCTTTGGACATCATGAATTTTGATGTTATAAAGGTCAAACCAGTATGCATCATGTGGTCTCAGCATGATCAATCCCTTTTCTGTTTTTTTTTTTCTTTAAAACCACTCTCAGGAGCTCCTTGGTCTACGCACTGACTGAAAGAAAAGTTTCCAATGGTAGCATTTTTTAAATCAATTTTATTGAGATATAATCACATACTATATAATACATGAAAAGTGTACATTCAGTGGCTTTTGATATAACCAAAAAGTTGTGCATTCATCACTGCAATCAACTTTAAAGCATTTTCATTACACTTATATCTTAACAGTCGTCTTTTAATACCTCTATCATTCCCTTGCCATACATAACTGCTAATCTAATTCTATCTCTATTAATTTATTTATATGTACATTTTATATAAACAGTGTCCAAACAATATGTTGTACTTTGTGTCTAGTTTCTTCCACTTAGAATATTTTTCCAAGTAATTGAAAAATATTAAAAATATATTGCTGTTCACTAAGTCTATAGTTTGCTTTGAGTGTTTTTGTCTTTATAACACCCTATTACTAAGCTCTTGTAATATTAATGTACATTTTTCTAATTCATGGAAGACCATTCTTATATTTCTACTATCAACTTCCCTTGTTGTCCACAACAGTGTTCATTATGCTGTACAGTCCCATGGTTCATCTTCAAGCTTTACTTCTAGTGACATACACTACATTAAATTTTCCATTTCAACCAGAATCACACCCTGATATTGGCCCTGCTAATTATAATCACTATAATATGCTACCATCTACCTCTATCCATTTCCAATCATCTAAATCAACATTATTACAAATTCTGCACAAATGAAGCATCAGTTCCCCATTCTCTACCCTCATTCTATATTCTGGTGACCAGTATTCCAGCTATTAACTCCATGAGATTGCTCATTATGCTTAGTTTATATTAATGAGGTCATTCAACATTTTTCCTTTTGTGCCTGATTTATTTTTATTCTAACTAATGTTTGCAAGGTTCATATATGATATCACAAGCATAAAGAATTCATTTATTTTTACAACTGAATAATATTCCACCATATCTATATACCATATTTTTTTTATACATTCATCAGTTGGTGGACAGTAGGGTTTTTTTGAGCTTTTGGCAATTATGAATAGAGCTGCTAAGAACATCATTGTGCAAATGTCTGTTTGGATCCCTGCTTTTAGTTCTGAGTATATTCCTTGTAGTGGGATTGCTAAATCATATGGCAGACATAAATTTAGTTCCTGAGGAACAATGAAACATTTTTCCACAGCAAATGTACCATTCTACATCCCTACCAACAATGAAGGGGTGTTCCTATTTTGTTCCATACTCTCCAGCACTTGCAGTTTTCTGTTTTTTTTTTTTGATAATGACCATTCTATAAGGTGTGAAATGGTATCTCATTATAGTTTTGATTTGAATTCCCCTAACAGCTAGTGATGTTGAACATCTTTTTATGTATTTTGTAGTCATTTGTATTTTCTTCTTTAAAAAAATTTCTTTTCAGTCTTTTGCCAAAGGTCTATTTGGCTGTTTGTCTTGATAATATTGGTCTGTCCCTCTGGACATATTAGATTATATTGGACTCAGAGGTTTCACTTTTACTTGGTTAAATAATGATTTAGGCTTTGAATGGGTCATGTCAGTAGGACATTTTATCCCCACCCTGTTCATGGGTGGGGAGTCACAGAGAAACCACTCTGCTGAGAAGGAATGTTAGAGTTTTGATCTTGAAACCCAGGAAGTAAACACACAGAAGAAGAACACAGAGGAATAGAGATGGCTCCTTAGACATGGCAGAAGCCTGAGGGAGAGAGAGTCATTTGCCTGATAGTCTACAGCTGTTCTTTTGGAGAGAGCACAGCAGCTGAGCCCATAGAGAAATGAGCCCCAGGAAGAGAGGAACCCAGGAAACTTGAACCTTTGGCAGACATTGGCAGCCATCTTGCTCCAACATATGACAACAGATTTTGGTGAGGGAAGTAACATGCTTTATGGCTTGGTAACACTAAGCTTCTATCACAAATAAATAACCTTCATAAAATTCAACAGATTTCTGGTATTTTGCATCAGTATCCCTTTGTCTGACTAATACAGAATTTAGCAACTGAGAGTGGAGTAGTGCTTTTGCAATGATCAAAATGCTGAAAAGGTTTTATAAATGGATAAGGGGTATTTTTTGTGAGGAATTGTGAGATGCTTGATGGAAAAGGCCAAGAGTGCTTTGAAGAGACATTTTATTATGCCTTAGAAGTAAATGATGAAACTATAATTGGAAACTGGAGGAAAGGTGGTCTGTGTTTTAAATTTGTAGAGAACTTAGCAAGATTGACTCTTGATGTTTTACGGAAGGCGGAATTTGAAAATGGCAAGCCTGGGCATTTAGCTGAAGAATATTCCAAAGTGTACTTGGAGAATGCAGGTTGTTTTCTCCTTGCAGCCTTTAGCAAAATGCTAGAAAAAAGAGATAAGCTGACTACTGAACTGTTGGGCACAAAGCAAACAGAAACTGATTTTGGAAATTCCAAGTCTCTGGAAATCAAGCTACCAGATGATAGTGCCCCATTTGAGGACTTAACTAAACTTGGAACTTGTAAATCAAGATTGAAGATGCAGTTATCGAGGAAAGACTTGTGGAAAATCTTACTGTCTAATGGCTTGGACCCCTGCTTCTTGCATGCCAAGCCAAAAAGCTTTTTGAGAGAGCTGTATGAACAAAACCACTGTGAGCTTGGACTAAAAGGGACATGGAAAGGAGAGATTGAAGGAGAAACAGCTTTAAGAGGAAAACCATGGAAGCTGAGATCTGGAATTAAGACATCACCTTTGGCCAACAGAGGAATCCCACCCATGTGTACAGAGAGGGTGAGTTTGCCCCAGCAGTTGAAGAGGGTAGATGTACCCATCTGAGGTTTGGGGAGGATTTTGCCACTCTAGGCTACAGAGAAGGTATAGCACATTCCCAAATGATTAGGGCAGTTGAATTCACCACCCCATAGGTCTGAGAGGGGTTGATCTGTCCCCCATGGGTTAGGGAAGGCAAGGTGATCAACTCGTTTCTCTGAGAGGGTTGAGCCTGTATGCCAAAGGTTAGCAAGGATGCTTTCTTCACTTCACTGTACTAGGCGGATTAAGACTCTAACCCAAAATTCAGTTAAGGTGTGGCAATCACCCCAATGCTCTTTGAAGGTGTGACCTACAGCTTGGTCACTGTAGCCATCTGGCAATTTGATGTAATTATGAATTCCAAAAATATAATTGGATTATGCTTGTAAACTGATCTGTTAATCTGGGCATGATTAAGTAATGATTAGGGCGTTGATTGGGCCACATCAGTAGGGTGTTGAGCCCCAGCCCTTAGTGGTGGGGGAATCAAATATAAAAGGCAAGTAAAAGGACAGTTGAAGCAGTTTTTTTGGAGAAGCAGTTTTGATGTTAGAGAGAAGCCCTCAGGAGAAGAGAGGTGAGCTGTTCACCTGATTATCTACAGCTGACCTTGTGGTGGAAATAGGAGCTGAGCCCGGAGAGAAACACAGCCCCGGGAAGAGAGGAACCCAAGAAGCCTGAACCCTGGCAAACTTCGGCAGCTGTCTTGCTCTGACACGTGGCAATGGACTTTGGTGAGAGAGGAAACTTAAAGCTTTATGGCCTGGTATCTGTGGGCTTCTACCCCAAAAAATACCCTTTATAAAGACCAACCTATTTTTGGTATCTCACATTAGCACCCCTTTGGCTGACTAATACAGTGACCACCTGGATGCTTGATGAGGGTGGTACCAAGAAAGTGACTGTTGGACCAGCTTGTGGAAAGGGTGGGTACCCATGTGGCCCTAGGGAGAAGAAATCATCATCTTAAGAATGAATCTCAGACTTTGAAATCGAATGGAGTTTGCCCTACAGGTTACTGAACTGTAGATGAACCATGACTCATGTTTCCTGCTCAATTTCTCCTTATTATAATGAAAATGTTTATCTTTTTCCTGTCCATTTGTGTACTGGAAGCAGATAAATGGTTTTGTAAGTTTCAGAGTTCTACAGCAGATGGGATTTTGCCCCAAGACAAATTGTATTTCTTTAAACTGATTATGATATGGCTTTGTACTTAGTATTGTTACTGAAATAAGGTTTTTTGAATATTGTAAAGTCTTTTTGAAATTCAGAGGGTGGAGTGTGGCAGTTTGATATTGTTTATGAATTCCAAAAATAGATATTGGATTATGTTTGTAAATTTGTCTGTCCATCTGGGCATATTAGATTATATTAGATTCAGAGGTTTCACATATACTTAGTTAAATAATGATTAAGGCTTTGATTGGGCCACATCAGTAAGACATTATATCCCCACCCCCACTGCAGGTGGGGAATCATGGAGAAACCACACTGCAGAGAAGGAAGGTTGGAGTTTTGATCTCAGAACCCAGGAAGTAAACACACAGGAGAAGAACACAAAGGAATAGAGATGTCTCCTTAGACATGGCAGAAGCCACAGGGAGAGAGACAGAGATCTTTTCCTGATAGTCTACAGCTGGCCTTGTACAGTAAGCACAGCAACTGATGCCAAAGAGAAGAGAGGAACTCAGGATGATTGAACCCTTGGCAGACATCAGCAGTCATCTTGCTCCAAAACGTGGCAAGAGACTTTGGTGAAGGAAGAAACTTATGCTTTCTGGCCTGATAACTGTAGCTTCTACCCCAAATAAATACTCTATAAAATCCAACAGATTTCTGGTATTTTGTAATAGGAAAATATGAGAAAAATATATATGGTTTCCAAATAATTTCTCCCATTGAATAGAATTCCTTTTCACTGTCTTCACAGTGCTTTGAAGCACAAAAGTGTTGTTTTTTGTTTGTTTGTTTGTTTGTGTTTTTGAAGGCATCCTGTTTTTTTCATTAACTCCTTGTGCTTTGTGCTTTGTGGAAAGGACTAAGAAACCATCTTTTAACATAAGATCTTGAAGATCCTTCCCTACATTTTCTTCTAGGAGTTTCATGGTTCCAGCTGTTATATTTAGGTCTTTGGTCCAGTTTGAGTTAAGTTTTCTAAGAAGTGTGACATAGGTGTCCTCTTTCTTTCTTTTATATGTGGATACCCAGGTCTCCCAGCATAAGTTTTTGAAGAGACTTTTCTGTCAAAAATGAGTGGAGTTGGAAGCCTTGTCAAAAATCAATTGAACGTAGACATGAGGATCTATTTCTGAACTCTCAATTTGATGCTGTTGGTCACTATATCTATCCTTATGAGAGTAACATGCTGTTTTACCAATTTAGCTTTGTAATATATTTTATAGACTTGAAGTTAGAGTCCTCCAACTTTGTTCTTCTTTCTCAAGAAATTTTTGGTAATTAGGGGCCCTTTAGCTTTCCAAATAAAATTGATAATTTTCTTTTCCATATCTGCAAATTATGCTAATGGACTTTTGTTTGGGATTGCATTAAGTCTGTAAATGAATTTTGTTAAAATGACATTTTAACAATATTTGCCTTCTAACATATAAGTATGGAATGTACTTCTTTCTTTTTAAGCCTTCTTTATTTACTTTTAGCAATGTTGTGTAGGATTCTGAATAAAGTTCTTTACATCTTTGTTAAGTCTATTCCTCAATATTTGATTTTTTGTTGCTATTGTAAATGGAATTTTTCCTTGATTTCCTCCTCCAATTACTCATTACTCGTGTAAAGAAGCACTCATGCTTTTTCCACCTTAACTTTTTTATTTTTTCATATTTTTAATAAAGTTTTAGGTTACATAAAACTTTCTTAAAAAATGTAGAGGTTCCCATATACCCCACTCCCTGCCCCCCCACTTGCTCACATTAACAACATCCTTACTTATAGTGGTACATTTGTCACAATTGATTAACGCATATTGAAGCATTGCTAGTAAATGTGGACTATAGTTTACATTATAGTGTACATTCTGTCCTGCAAAAATTTGTAGGTTATGGTAAAATATATACTGCACTGTGTCTATTATTGCAATGTGGTGCAGGATAATACCAATTTCCCAAAAATTCTCCCAAAGTATTCCTACTCTTCCCTCTCCCTCCACTTAGAACCTCTGGTGGCCACTGCCTTTAAATCAATGAAAAATGTTCTTCCATTGCTAGAATAATAATAAGTCTATAATAGAAAAATAATAAATCTACTTTAGTCCATTATTCACTCCCTTATCTTGAGGATTTGGAGATGGTGTTATACAACATCATCTCATTTTTAGGTGTCCTGGGTGAGATCAGTGAACTGGAGAGTAGGTGTTGCAACTCTCCTGTGATACAGGACTGAACCGGCACATAAACAGATCAATGATTTAAGCCTCTGGGACATGTATTTAACAAGTGTAGTGACAATTATAGCTTCAAATAAAAGTGGCACAAGAGTCATGTGTAGGGAAACTATAAATGAGTCTAATGCTGTTACACTAGGGAGCATAAATTCCAAATCAAGGCCCACTTACAGGGTGCTGAATTCCTGATCTTTCTGACCTACATAGTGCTTGGATATCTCTATAGTGGACAAGAGCCTCACTGAGGCACTGTTTAATGTGGCAGTCAATGAGTTCCTGCTGAGACATGCATAAGCATAATCTCTGGAATGAACTTAAGACTCAGTTTGAAATCTCTTAGCCTCAAAAACTCATTTGTATTTAATAATTCCCCCTTTTTTTAAAGGTCTTTTTTCATATTCATTGCTAGTTGATGCTCGGTGATAATTCTTCAGTTCCAGGGAGGCTAAACCCTGATAGTCATGTCCCATACTAGGAGGAAGTTAATGCATTTATATGCTGAGTTTGGCTTAGAAAGAGGCCATATTAGACCAACAAGAAGACTTTCAGGAGGTAATTCTTAAGCAATATATTATACTAAGTTTAATTTCAATTTCACAAGAATAGTTGTGAACAAGAAATGTTCATGAGTACTGTCATCAATATGAAGGGTCTGTGAAAATGGTCTGTCTTCCTTCCCTAGGCACTGCCCTTGTACTCAGGGATTCTTGCCATCCTATTAGAGAATATACCAGAACTCTTCAGGATAGGAATTCAAACTTCATTTGCTTATTGTTTGGAATTCCACCTACTGAGACAATGCCCAATGAGCAATTGAAAAGACTCATATGCCTAGAGACATGCCCCTCCCTATACATTCCCCACCACTAAAATCCCACACCAGTGATCATCCACTGCCACAGTTGTGACCCATCTGAAATCCAAAACCTCTGCAGAAATGAAGGCAACAAAATAACCAATTAAAATTAATAAAAAATGATATAATAATAACAGTTTTAAAGATAACTAATAAAATACAAAAATAAAATTTTAAGAATTGCAATAATATAAAAAGTATACATTGTGTCTTTCATGACTGAAATATCTGTTGTCTAGTATGTACAGTGACATTTTATTCCATATATACCTCCAGAGTCTTTTTTTTTTTCTTTTCGTTTCATCTTCAAAAAGTTTTAGGTTACAGAAAAGTCACATAAAATATATAGAGGGTCCCTATATACTGAACAACCTCCCCCTATTCCACTCTCCCCTAATAATAACATTTTATACATTGGTGGTATATTTTTTACAATTGATATACAAATATTGAAGCTTTGCTAATAAGCATGGTCAATGGTTTACATTATTGTTCACATTTTGGAATGTATGCTTTTAAAGCCTTTGATGAAATTTAAAATGACCTCTATTTCTTATTGCAATATCGTGCACAACAATTCTAATTCCCTAAAATTGCCCTATGTTCCATTTATTCTATTCTTTCCTCCTGCTCCCCTCAGAACCTATGGCAACAACAAAGTTTCAATTTTTTGAGAATAAGATTCATAGTTACTTGCAATAATATTGAGGTATTGATTTATTGGTCTGCTTTCTCTTATTATGCACTGCCTATATTCTCAAGGGATTCTTGTCCCTTTAAATGAGAACATAGTAGGACTCCCCAGGCTGGGAATTTAATATTTTCTTTTTTATTGTTTGGGTCTTCACCCATTGACATAACACACTATGACAAGATGAATACTTACATATTCCATAGAAGCATGGTCCAGGTGTGCCCTATCCCATATATCCTCCCACTGGTGAGGCTCTACACCAGTAACCCTCCCCTGCCATACTTGCTAAAAAAACATTTCCAACATTGTAGTTTTAACCACGGACCTACAAATCCACAGAGTTCACCTGATCCTTCCTCTAACCATACCCCCATTTCCATAGATATTGCAACTCAGCCCTCCTACCCAACTCTGCCTCACAGACCAGCACAACCAAACCCATCAGTCCACTCTCACACCCATCCCCTACTCAAAAACAGCCTTCCACCTTATTATAGATTTTGCCTGTATGGGCAACAGCTCACTACACTCTACTCCTTTCTGTTTCCCGATAGCCTATCTTCCAGACTCTAGCTCTCTGTGTCTCCTCAATTTGCTCAATTCATATCAGTGAGGTAATTTAATATTTATCCTTCAGTGTCTGGCTCACTTCACTCAGCATAAGGTCTTCAAGATTCATATATGTTATCCTGTGTGTTAATCCTGAATTCCTTCTTACAGCTGAGTAATAGTCCATTTTATGCATATACCACAGTTTGCTTATCCATTCCTCTGTTAATAGACATTTTGGTTACTTCCAAATTTTGACAATAGAGAATAATGTTGCTATATACATTGGTAGACATATATAAGTTTCAATTCTTATGGGTATATACCCATGAATGGGATTGCTGGATCATATGGCAGTTCTATAGTTAGCTTCTGGAAGAACTGCCAAACTGTCCTCCAAAGTGCCTGCACAATTCTACATTCCCAAGAAAAATGGATAAGTTCCCTTTCCTCCACATCCTCTCCAACACTTTTAGTCATCAATTTTTCTTTTAATAGCTGCCAGTCTAATGGGTGTAAGATGATATCTTTGAAGTTTTGATTTGTGTTTCCCTAATAGCTAGTGATGTTGAGTATCATTACATGTGCTTTTTATCCATTTCTGTTTCTTCTTTGGGGAAGTGTTTATTCAAATCACTTGCCCAATTTTTAAATAGGTTGTTTTTCTTTTTGTGTTCAACATGTAGAACTTCTTTATATATGCTGGATATTAGGTCATTATCAGATAGATTTTTACCAAATATTTTCTCCCATTGAGTAAGCTGCTTTATCACTTTCTTGACAAACTCCTTTGAAGTGCAATTTTTTTTAATTTTGAGAAGCTCCCATTACATAATTTTTCTTTCATTGCTCTTGCTTTGGGTGTAAAGTTTATGCAAACATTTCCTATTACAAGATCACATAGATGTTTCCCTATATTATCTGCTAGGAGGTTTATGGTCTTGGGTTTTGTAATTAGATCTTTCATCAATCCTGAATTATTTATTGTATAGAGCATGAGAATGTGATCCTGTCTCATTATTTTGGATATGGATATCCAGCTGTCCAAGCACCATTTGTTAAAGAGGCCATTCTCTGTCAGTTGAGTGCACTTGGTGGCCTTGTAGAATATCAGTTGACTGTATATGTGAGGTGCTATATCAGAACTCTCAGTTCTGTTCCATTGGTCACTACATTTATCCTTGTGCTAAAACCATATAGTTTTGACCACTGTATATTTATAGTATGTTTAAAGTCAGGTAGTGTGATTGTTCCTTTTTTTTTTTTCATTTTCAATATGTCTTTGGCTATTTGGGTCCCCTTGTCCTTGCAAATATATTTCAAAATTAGCTTTTCCAATTCAGTAAAAAAAAAAAAAATGCTATGGTATTTGTATTGGGTTTGTGTTTGATTTGTAAGTCAATTTGTGTAGTACAGACATCTTAATGATGTTTAGCCTTCCAATCCAAGAACAGGGAATATTTTTCCATTTATTTAGTTCTTCTTTGATTTCCTTTAATAATGTTGTATAGTTTCCTGCATACAAATCATTTGCATATCTAGTTAAGTTTATAAATACATATTTGGTTCTTTTATTTGTTATTATAAATGCATTTTTTTCTTTATTTCCTCCTCAGATTGTTCATAATTGGTGTACAGAAACTACTGATTTTTGTGTTGTTCTTATATCCTGCCACTTTACTGAACTCATTTACCAACTCTATAAGCTTTGTTGAAGATTTCTCAGGACTTTCTATGTATAGGATTAAGTCATGTGCAAACAGTGAAATTTTTACTTCATTCTTTCCAATTTCAATGCATCTTATATATTTTTCTTGCCTAAGTGCTCAAGCAAGTACTTCTAACACAATGTTAAATAAAAGCTGTGACAGTGAGCATACTTTTCTTCTTCCAGTTCTTAGAGGGATTTCTTTCAGGGTTTCACAATTGAATATGATGATTACTGTGGGTGTTTGATATACCCTTTATCATATTGAGGATGGTTCCTTGTATTCTTATCTTTTGAAGTGTCTTTTATCAAGAAAGGGTGTTGTATTTTGTTGAGTTCTTTTTCTGCATCAATAGAGATGATCATGTGATGTTTTTCTGTTGATCTTTTAATGTGGTGTATTACATTGATTTTTTTGATTGAACCACCTTGCATACCAGGATAAAATCCACTTTGACATGGTGTGTAATTAGTTTGATGTGTTGTGTAATATGATTAGTAAGAACTTTGTTTAGGATTTTAGCATCCAGATTCATTACAGAAATTGATCTTTAGTTTTCCTTTCCTGTGGTGTCTTTTTGAACCTTTGGTGATGTCATCATAGGATGAGCTAAACAATATTTCCTCCACTTCTATGTTTTGGAAACATTTAAGCAGCATTGGTGTTAATTCTTTCCAGAATGTTTGGAAATTTACCTGTGAAACCATCTGGTTCCAGGCTCTTCTTAGTTGGTACATTTTTGATGACTAATTCAATCACACTATTTGTGATTGGTCTGTTGAGTTTATTAATTTATTCTTTCATAAATGACGGCTGCTTGTGTTTTTCTAGAAATTTTTCCATTTAATTTAAGTTATTCATCATGTTGGCAAAAATTTTTTCAAAGTACACTTGTATGATACTCTTCATTTCTGTGGGATCAGTGGTGATATTAGGCCTCAAGGCAGAGCCATTATAGATAACCAGAGGCAGCATGAAGAAAACTTCAAGATTTAGGCAAACTTGCATTTATTACATCTGCAGAGGTAAGGAGCCAAGGTCAGTCCAAATTGACTCAGACCCAACTTACCCTGCTGCCTTACTGCTCTTGCTTAAATACCTAAGTTACTATTTAGCATTTGCTTTGATTATGCATTAGTTTTATGCGTATGGATGATCATACATAGCTAGTTATATAACTGTATGATTAGTATGTTCAGGAAATCACACTTGCACATACATTGCATGATCAAAAAATGGGCAGATAGCTCCACCCCTGGGTGGGAAATTTATTACATTAATTCAGCAAATTCAAGTGAGGACAGAAAGGGGCTTCTTCTGTGCAGGTCCAGCCAACTGGTTGAAGCTGGTTTTCATTCTTTATTGCTTCAACAGGATATTCTTAACCTCCAAAAGTGGAATTTGGCAGAAACAGAGGGTTGCATCTCATTGCCTTCTAATTAACATACAATTCTTTCCTTTGTAGCCTGGCAACAGGGTGAGAAACAAGATAATTGCAGGTATTCAGTCATCTTACATCCATCAATTCCCTTCTCTAGTTTTCGGGGATATTCTTATCGCAGGGGAAAGGGAGGAAGCTCAGATTTCTGTAACTACTTCCTGCTGACATTATGGACATTGCTCTCTTAGGAACCTATTGTAAGAGGGTGGTCTGAAGAGGAAAACTCAATCTGTTAAAGTTTTTAATTGCTTTTGAATAAAGCACTGCATGAATGATATGAGTACAGTTGCAACTGCTAAAAGAATCAAGATAATAATTAATGGCCCTACGTAAGGGAGCAGCAACTTGGTAAGACTAGATGGATTCAAAAAAGAAAAATTACTTTCCCATGTCATGAGGTCATTGACTTTGTTCTTTAGTTCCTCAAAGTTCTCCAGGACTTTGCCTGATTCGTTTACAAAATAACAGCACTCTTCTTTGAGGAATAAACATGTTCCTCCTTGTGCAGCTGTTAACAAATCAAGTGCTTGGCAGTTTTGCAACACCACTGCAGTTATGGAGTTAATATTTGTTTTTGCACTGTTATGATGGTGTCTGCTATTTGGGCTATATCTGCTCCCACTTCCTTGGAGAGATCAGTAGCCAGGTACAAAGAAGGCTGCAATTCCAGTGGATGCTGCAATTCCTAAGAAGGTAAATAAGAGGATTAATGGTATTGCTCTCTTTGTTCTGGGGCTAAATTGTGTTGTTATGGGAAGGTTAAGGCAGTGATATCATTCATAGCAAATACTGAAGGGAAAACATATCCAAGACTAAAAGTCCTTTCCAATATGGTGGAAGGGATAGATAAGCAGAGTTTCCACAAAGAAAATATATTCCTAATTTTGGGTTTAAGCTAGCAGTAAAATTATATTTGTTACATCTTGTTTCAAGTTTCGCTTGCTTGACTGCCAAAAGCACGACATAAAAAGGGATGCTTCTCCTTGCTTTAGGGCAGCCCTAAGCAATGGGTCTATATTTGGGTCATGGGATTGCTTCCCACTAGGAATTTTTAAAAAGAACATGGATTTAGCTTCCTCATGAAGCATGTTAGGGTGACTTACATAGCAATAGTTCAGTCGCCTGCAACTTTGATCATTTGTGGTGTTAATGAGGATGTTATACATACCTTTGGGTCTGCCTTTACAAAACTTAGTTGAATTTTGCTCTAAATTTCCTACAAAAGCATGAGTGTATGGTTGTTTTTAAGAATTTGAGACCCAATTTGAGATGCAAATTAAGATGATGATTTGTTGAACTAGAAGTTCTAGTATAGAACATTTGCATTTCTGTTTTAACATTTTGGGGGAATAACCAGGCAATTAAATTACATTGATTTGGGTGCAGTGAGCCAAGTTGGGGTCCAGGCCTTGTAAAATTGGCTAAAATGCAAATGATGTATCTATGATTACTTTTATATACATTAAATATTTCTCCAATTATTGGAGGTGTTGCAACAATTTGGTGTGTAGCATTTAGGTGTTGCACAAGTGAGTCAAGTGAACTTTGTTTAAGTGGGCTTTCCTGACTGCTACTTTCAAGGTGCAGATTAAATGAAGTGTTTTATAATATAGTTGGCTCAGGCATTACTTGATATTGATGGTGTAAATTTATACATTACTAATATTTGGTTCTATTGTAGAGGTTTTGGATGATCCATAAAATATGTGTGAGGGATGATCAATATCTTCCCTCAGGGCTAGTTACTGGCAGGTCCTGTAGAAGAAAGAACAAGATTAGTATTTGGGGGCGTTTTTTTCTTCCTGAACAGGAAACCCAGGTTTTCAGCTGGCTCCATCTCATATTTTGCTTCATGCTCTGGTGTGATCTCTGGCTCAAGACCTCCTTTATCTGCTGGCTCTGATAAGTAGTAAGGTTTTGCTCTGGTATGATAGACCCAGGGCTTGATTCCTTGTAACTTAAGAGAAGAATGAGAGGTTAACAGTACTGTGTAAGGTTCCTCCCATTGGAATTTAAGCTGATCTTCAGGGTGTTTGTTTTCCAAACTTTTAAAAGAACCTGATCCCCAACTGAGAATGGGTGGAGTGGCTGGTCAGTGGGGCATTTTAGGTGCTTATTTGCATATGCATGCATGGTGGTGAGGAGCTCTCCTAACTGTGAGGCCCACTTATGGAGGGCTCCCTCTAATGTTATTAGGGAATTGGGTTTTTCCCTTGGATTGCTTAGAAAGGGCGTTCCATACATAAGCTCCAAAGGACTTAACTCAAGTCCTCGTCTAGGGGCCACCCTAACCCAAAGGAGAGCTAGGTTAAGTGCTTCTGTCCATTTTAACTGTGTTTCTTGACAAATTTTACTTAAGGTTTTCTTTAAAGTATAGTTCATTCTTTCCATCTTTCCTGACAACTCAGGTCTCCAGGCCGAATGCAATTTCCATTTAATTCCAAGACACTGGTTGACACTTTGTACTACAGCTGAAATAAAAGCAGGTACATTATCTGACTGAATTGTTTGGGGCCGTCCAAACCTCAGGTTGGTTTCCTCGAAGAGGAACTTAGTTACCATGGAATGCTGTTCTGTGCAGCAGGGAAAGGCTTCCACCGATCCTGAAAAGTTGTCTACAAATACCAAAAGATTTTTAAAATTTCCTGTGGTTTTTGGCATTACTGTGAAGTCTACTTGCCAGTCTTCAGTCGGGGCAAGCCCTCGACCTTGTGTCCCAAAAGAAGTCTACTATGTTTCCTTTGGGTAATTTTTCTGGCAAGTAAGACACTGATTGGAGACTTTCTGCACTGCTCGAGCAAGGTGAGTTCCCACCATCAGTTGGTGTAGAAGGCTCAGCAGTGCTTGCTATCCCAAATGCATGGTTTGGTGATAGTAGGAGACCAAGAGATATACTAGATTTTCAGGTAGATAAAATTGTCCTTGCCTGTTTTTCAGCCACTTACCCACTTTTTCTAGTTTCTCTGAATTTTCTTGAAAACTCCATTCTCTCATATGTTTGAGGTCTGCAGGGGTATAGACTGGACAGAAATCTTCCTCTATATGTTGAGGTATCTGAGGTTTAATGAGTACAGCTACTTGACTAGGAGGGTAGCCTTTTCTTGTGGCCTCTTTTGCCACTTGGTCTGCTTACCTGTTCATTAGGGCTATGTAGGAGTCTCCCTTTTGGTGTCCCCAGCAGTGCATTATACCTACTTTTGCAGGTAGTTTCACTGCTTCTAAAAGTTCAGTGATTTGTGTGGCATGTTTATTATCTTCCTGCCCACATGACAAAAGTCCTCTCTCCTTTGGAATGGCCCCATGTGCACGCAAGATAAGAAAACCATATTTTGGGTCAGTGTAAATGTTCACTGTTTTTCCATCTCCTCTTTGTGGGGCTCTAAGAAGAGCAACAAGCTCAGCTTTCTGGTTCAGAGCTCCCTGGGAGAAGTGGTGCAGCTTCTAGTACTTTCCCTGCACTTACAAGAGCATATCCAGCTTTTCAAACACCCCCTTCTATGAAGCTACTTCCATCAGTGAAGATTTTCAAATCTGGATTTACTAGGGGAGTATCCCACAAGTCCTTCCTAGAAGAATAGACTCCCTCTAGCATTTCTATACAACCATGAATAGGTACATCCTCAGTATATGATGGGAGTAGAGGAGCTGGATATAAGGTTACAGAAACTTTTAATTTTACTTCTGGTTTGTCTAGGAGTGCTGCTTGATATTTTCCAGGTCTCCCTTGTGTTAGAGAAAGATTTCCTTTTTCCTCAAGCAATGTGAGTTCTCAATGGTATGAATGGTGAGGGGCTGACCTAATGTAAATTTCTCAGCTTCCTGTAGTAAGACACAGGTTGCAGCAACAGCTCTTAAACATGCCAGCCATGCTTTTACAGTATTGTCTAGCAGTTTAAAGAAGTACACTACCGGCCATGCTTGCTTCCCAATTTCTGGGTTAATATTCCAAGGGCCACAGCTTGTCTTTTGTGGACTAATAAATCAAAAGGGTTTCTGAGATCTGGTAATCCCAGGGCAGGGGCACTCATTAGCTCCCTCTTTAGTTGGCTAAAGGCTTGCTCACATTCAGAGATCCACTGGAGGGCCTCTGCATCCCCACGAATCAAAGCTGCATGCAGGGGTTTAGTTATTAGTCCAAAATTTGGAATCCAAATTTGGCAGAACCCGGGCATGCCTAAAAATCCCCACAGCTAACGATGGCTCTTTGGCCTTTTTATTTCTAAAATAGCTTTTACTTTAGCAGTTGTCAGGGTCCTTGTTCCTTTCTTTAGTTCAAACCTGAGATAGCAGACAGATTTCTGGACATCTGCATTTTATTCCTTGAGGCTTTGTACTTTAAGGTTGCTAAGATATTTAATATTTCAATTGTTTCTTTAACACATTCCTCTTGGGTTGGGCTTACAGTTAAAAAGTCATCTACATACTGAAGATATTGCCCATTTAACCTAATTGCCTCTGTCAAGTCTTGGGCTAATTGTTCACCAAAAATAGTTGGGGAATTTTTAAACTTTTGGGGCAGCACAGTCCAAGTATATTGTTGCTCTGTCCTGCACTTGTTCTTACACCTCAAAGGCAAAACTTTGTTGAGAGGATCTATCCAGAGGAATACAAAAGAAGGCATCTTTCAAAACTAATACAGAAAACCATTCATTTCCTGCATTGAGAGTATTAAGCAAAGTCATTAGGTTTGGCACACCTGGGTTTATAGCCCTTAAATTTTGGACAAACCGATACTCTTCACTTGTACCAGGCTTTAAAACAGGTAGAACTGCAGTGTTTTATGGTGAACTGCAAGTTCAGATCAGTCCCATGGCCAACTGCCATAGAATTATCAGAGATAACTCCATTTTTGCTTTAAAAGAAATCCAGTACTGCTTGATGTGATTTGGCTGGGCATGAGGTTCTAACTGCATTTTTACCATATTTGCACATGCAGTGTGTCCTGGACTACATTGCCCATTGCCCAAACCACTGCATTTTTCTCCAAGACTATTTAGAGGGGGTAGTTATTATTCTTTTCATGCTCTCCTCTTGCTTGGAATTCTCAAATTTAGATATCCTATTTTAAAAGTGATTTCTACTTGAAATTTAGCAAAAAATCCCTTCCTAAAAGGAGTATTGGACACTCAGGCATGTAGAGGAATTGGTGACGAACCTGGTCTTTCCCAATCTGGCAGCTTAAAGGGGGTTTAAAAACATGGTTGTGAAGTTTTCCCCATAGCCCCAGGACCAGTGGTTTCCTTTTTAGTAAGATGGCCTAGTTATTCATTAGCTACTGAGTAAATAGCTCCTGTACCCATGAGAAACTTAACTGGCCTCTCTCCCATGTTGCAATTGCCTAGGGCTCTTGTTTCAGATGAGGACACTGGGTAGGAGCTAAGCTCTGGGCCCCATCATTCAGAGTTATTTTGGGTTTCTCCAGTTACCATCATTTGGAGTTTTCTTGCTTTTAGCTTGGGTCACTCCTTTTCCCAGTGGCCTTTACCTTTGCAATAGGTGCACTGTTGTGGTCCTAAGTTTGGGCTCTCAGAACTATTCTGCCATCCTGGCTTTGCATGCTCTAGATTGCCCATGCACCTTGGCCTCCCCTGCACTATTGTCACTCCTAATAGCACCACTTGCTGTTTCATCTGCTTCTGCTGTTTTTCTTCCATGGCTTGGTCCCTATTTGTGTCCACTTTAAAGGCAATTTCCACTAATTGTGAAATA
This sequence comes from Cabassous unicinctus, assembly GCA_029593785.1. Classification (NCBI taxonomy): domain Eukaryota; kingdom Metazoa; phylum Chordata; class Mammalia; order Cingulata; family Chlamyphoridae; genus Cabassous; species Cabassous unicinctus. The sequence goes on along the minus strand of JAQZBX010006818.1, from coordinate 9,608 downwards.
GGCATACCAAGCCCTCCTTCTAACTTCTGCATTTCCTGTCAAGTATCAGGGGCACTTTGACTAATAAAAGTTAAATTTACCATACACACATTTTCAGGCTTTTCTGGGTCTATGTCTGCATATCTGCAAAAAGCATCAAAGATATGCTTAAGGAAGGCAGAGGGATTTTCCAGCAGTTTTTGTGGGAACTCCTGTAATTTAGTGATTGACTTTTGCTTTGGTGCACCCTTCCACAGCCCAGCAAGAATGCAGACCTTAGAGTGGTCAAGGTGGTTCATATGGCCTTGGTCATTTGGATTCCAATGAGGATGAGTTTCAGGGACTGCCTCATTTTGGGGGCCTTAAATAGGGATTTGAAGTTCCACCTGCTGCAATGTCTCAGCTTCTTGTTGTACTTTCTTGAGGGCCATATGCCTTTCCTCAGAAGTGAGGAGGACATTTACAAGGGCTTATAAATCAGCCCAGTTTGGGATGTGTGCAGCCAAAGTAGAAACAAACATGGATATTACTTTCTTGGGATCTACACGATAAGCTTGAGTGTTATTTTTCTAATTAAACAAATCAGAGGTGGTGAAAGGATGTGGATGGAAAGAAAACCTTGGGGTTGTCCTTCATCATCAATTCCATTTGGAACTTTCCATAGTGGCAACTGCCTACAGTCTCCTTTGAGTTGGGGCTGGGGGACTACCCTGGCCAAAAGCAATTCCACTCTGAGTATGGGAGGGAGATTGGAAGTTAGGCCCTTGTGGGAGGAAAAGGGGACCTGATACCTCTAAGGGAAGTATGGGTTTTGACAATGGCCCTGGTGGGGGAGAAGGCAGAGGCAGTTTGTAATAATGAGGTGGTGGGATACTTAAATCTAAGGGTTCATCAATGCATTCTAAGTCAGGGGATCCCAGGACCTCAACACTTTTTGTAACTGGGGCTGAAGGGGACCCACACAACATAAACCCACAACACTTTATAGTTTTCTTAACTTTCCACAACTCAAAGAAGACTTGAACATATGGGATTTCTGCACATTTCTCTTGCTGTTTATAAAACAAATCCATTTGCAATATAGTATTAAAATTCAAAGACCCATTCTCTGTCATATAATCTATATCTAGGCAAAGCTTCACTACAAAAAATAATTTACTTTTCTGTAACCCAGATCCTCCAAATTTAGACCAATTTTTCAGGATGCATCCTAGTGGTGAGCACTTCTGTTCAGATACCTTATTCATGGTGGCAGAAAGAGAGAGAAAGAAGACAGCCAAAATGAAGGCATAAAAAGCAGTAGGCTTCCCCTTTAAGGGAGCATAGGAGTGGGATTCAGACTCATCAAACCTCTCCCACTACCACCAAACCTTTGCTAACTTAGTGAAGGTAAACCAAATGTTAATTTTCAGTTAGCCAAAAGCAGAACAGTGGGTTTCCCCTTTAAGGGAGTGAGGGAGTGGAACTCAAACCCACCAAAACCTCTCCCACTATAACCAGACCTTTCTACTTTAGCAAAGGAAAACAAAATGCTAACACATGGTCAGCTGGATTAAAAAGGAAGTAATGAATAATGGAAGGAACTCACCCAGCAGAAGGTGATGACCTGGTTCTCAGTCTTAACCTTGTGAGACTTGGTTCCTTTGGTTGCTGGAAAGGAGCTTTGATCCAGGCAATCCCTGAGTCCTTGGGAAAATTCCAAGCAGCTGCTAGAATCAGGGATACCTGGTGCAGACAAACCACTCAACATTTTGCCTTGGAAGTGTTCTCTGGTTACCATTTTTATTTCTTTTAGTCCCAGCAGAGTTGCCCATTTGTTCATCCCCAAAGCAGGGCTTTTATGGATAACCAGAGAAGGCATGAAGAAAACTTCAACACAAGAGTTAGGTAAACTCACATTTATTATGTCTGCAGAGGTAAGAAGTCAAGGTCTGTCCAAAGTGACTCAGACTCAACTCCCCATGCTGCAGTTTTACTCTTGCTGAAATACCTAAGACACTACTTAGCATTTGCTTTGATTATGCCTTAGCTTTTATGCATACGGAAGATCATACATAGCTAATTATGTAACTGTATGATTAGTATGCTTGCACATATATTGTATGGTCAAGAAAGGGGCAGATAACTCTACCCCTGAGTGGGAAATTTACTGTTAATTTAGCAAGTTCAAGTGAGGAGAGCAAGGGGCTATTTCTGTACAGGTCCAGTCAACCAGTTGAAGCTGGTTTTCATACTTCATTCCTTCAACAGGATAGTCTTGACCACCAAAAGTGGAATTTGGCAAAAGAGAGGGTGGCATCTCATTACCTTCTTATTTACATACAATTCCTTCCTTTGTAACCTAGCAACAGGAGAGAACCAAGTTACTTTCAGGTATTCAGTCATCTGACATCCATCACCATCATGACAACTAGAAATATAGTTATTAGTGAATTCTAATCAAATCAGTTTAGAGAACCAGTTACTAAATCCCCAGAACATATGCAGAAATCCCATCATTAGTATTTTGTTTCTCAAGAAACACTCTCAGTACCAAATTCTGTATTAGTAAGTGTTCTCCAGGGACACTGACAGTATCTCTCTGTGTGTGTGTAAATATTATGCGTTTTATTTTAGGAAAAAATCTGAAATCAAGATGTCAGAAAAGTCATGCTCTCTCCAGTGGCTCTAAGGAGGAATCCTTCCTTGCCTCTTCCTAGTTTGTGGTGTTGACCTGCAGTTTTTGGTATTTCATGGCTTCTACATGTGTGACTTCAGCCTCCATCATTACATGACTCTCTGCTATCTGTGTCTCTTTCACTTGTAGGATGCAACCTAAATGCCCATTAACAGGAAATATTTAAACAAATCATAGTTAAAGCCATACTAAGAAATAACCTACAGCTGTATAACAGCTGGAAGGAGATACATAAAGAAACACAATGATTTCCATGTGAAAATGAATTCCATAATCTTATACATAGTATGAATCCATTTGTATAACAGAGAGAGATGGACAGAGAGAGAAAAGTAATTACTGGTAGGATCCATATCAAATTATGAACGGTGGATGCCTGTGGAAAGATTGACTTTACATCTGTGTTTGTGAGTGAGAGACAGATCTGGAAAGGAACCTTCCCATTTCTCACTCCCCTCCAGTTCCCCCAGACATTGCATCACTTCAGCCCTATTCAGTTTGCCATCCTGAATCCCCACCCTGAATCCCAATAAACCCTCCAAGCCCATGGTCCACATTTGCACTTGTCTCCCAGTATCTCCTGTCACTCCTTGTGTCCTCAATACACCCCTACTCCCCTTTGTGACTCCAGTCACCCTTGAAGCCAGTCTCTCTCCAACTTCCTGTTATCCCCACATTCTCCCCAGCCCCAGGATCTTCACAGTGCTTGGTGACCAGCCAACCCACCTTACCACCCTCTTACAAATCAGCCCAATATCTATTAGGTCTCACCATCTCCCCAGCATTCCTATTTTCACGCACAAAAATTCTCACCCAAGTCTTCCTAGTCCTCACCTCTACCAATCATCAGTCTTTCAAACTCCCACGCAGAGTGCTCAAAAAAAAAAAGACTGACCCACCTAGCCTAGACCTCACAGCCTCCAGTGGGCCTCACCACTCTCTCCATTTCTCTACTCCTTCTCCAATTCCCCCTCTTGCCCTTTCTTCATCTTTTAATATCAATTCTCCTTATTTTTAAAGTGAATAACACTAATTTCTTCATGCAGTTACTTTTGACTTTTAAAAGAGAAAAATTAAGCTCCTAAGCCACTCCTTTCTCCTCAGGGAACTTCCAAATTCCAAACTCTTCCTCTTGGAGCCTCAGGTCATTACAGTCCAAATGTCTAACATCTGGGTACCAAAATATCATTTTGGGGGCTCTAAGAACCCAAGTCTACAGATTCTGACACTTATACCTTTCTGGTCCGTGACATTCAAACTTTCAGTACCTTGACACAGGGGTCTTGACTTCCTGGACTTCTTAGCTTCTGGCTTCCTGGAGTTTCTGAATAATACTTCCAGTTTCCAGATTCTTTGTTGCCCACCCGGAGTCTAGGTCATCTGGGTTCCATTTCCCCATCTGTACAGTGACTTTCAGATCTCTGTACTGGGCATGGTCTTGTAGAAATCTAGTATGGGAAGCAAGACCCCACTTCGTAGCTTTGACCCACATCCCAGAGCATGTCTGTGGCTAATACTGACCTGCTCTAGCTAGCTCCTCAGCAAATATACTCCTCACATGGGTCAGACTCCTCCAAACTCTTCTGGATACAACTGCCTTATAGATAATGTGAATATCCCTTTAAGATAGTCCTGAAAACCCTTGATTCTCAAATTTCAGCACATTTCTCTAGAATTATATCATCAGATTAGACAAACCCTTTTCACTTGCCCTGGTTAACTCTGTTGGTCTTTAGGTTTCTTACTATGTACCATTATTTTTCTCACTTAATACACAAAGACAACTACAGAAGAAAATTTGTACTCTTGTTCCCATTATAAATAAGGGCAATAGATTTTCAAAGGAGAAGAAATTTGTCTTTGATAGCAAATGCTGAGATACCCTGCTCTGTCTGCCTTCCAAACTATAACCATCCAAGGATATTGCCATCAGTGATCCTAGAGCTCTCTCTGACACCCTTTTCCTGGGCTGATTTTGCTTTTCCTATGTCCCCAGAAGTGTTGTGTGCCCTTTAGTCCACAGCATCCACCATACTTTTTTGTCTTTTTCTCCTGGTTTTTCATCTTATAAGTCCCCAAGATTCCTAAACATGGGAATCATTGTCTTCCATGTTCATTTTCATTCCCCTCCACCTGGTTTAATGTCTTGCACAGAGTAAATGTTTACCCAATATTTGACACCCAAAGATTGAAGTCAGCAAACTACAACACACAGACTAAATCCAGCCCACTACCTGCTTTTGTATAGCCTACCATCTAAGGGCAATTTTTAAATTTCTTAAAGCCTGAAAAATGAAAAAAATAATATTTTGTGACACATGTAGGATTATATGAAATTCAAATTCAGCATTCACAAATAAAGTTTTTGTTGGAACACAGCCATGTTTATTCATTTATATATTGACTAATGTTTTCACATTACAGTGGCAAAGTTGAGTGTTTTTGACAGAGATTGTATGGCCCACCAAGCCTAAAATATTCACCATATGGTTTTTTAAGGAAATCTTTACAGACCTCTGCCCAAGGAAAAATCTATGAGGATGTGGGCTCTGAGCCCTGGGCACCCAAGTATCCCAAGCCCCCAGGTGTGTGGGATGTTTCTTTAAGCGGCTAACTCTGACAAACTGCATCTGCAGCCCACAGTATATGTATCATGAAAGGGGAGTGACCAGTCCCAGGCACACCTCATGTACTTAATAGAAGGTAGATATTATACGGTCTGTTGAATCCAACTCAGGTGTTAGAGTTGACAGGGGTAACCTCTGTGTTCTGACTTACTGGTAGAATCTCAGCAAGTGTATGTTGTCACCAAAGGGTTACTTCTGCACTATCTATAAACAGAGAAGGGAAAGTTGGCTGAAAGGAAAGGCACCAGCCAACAGTGGTTTCCTAGAGTAGTGTTCAATGTTCTCTGAACATGCACCTTTCTGTAATCAGAAAAATAAAAGCCATCAATTGCTACTGCTTATTATTGATGGGATTATGAGTCAAGTCTGGCTCTTTTTCCATATTTTAAGATCTCTGATGGGAGTAGCCTGTCTGTTTTGCTTCCCAGTTGTGTCTAGCATGGTAGAAAGCATGCACCACAGAGAAGGACCCATCATAATAGGCCACCATAGTCATTAGCTAAATGAACAAATGAATTTTGTTCTCTTCCAAATGATCCTGTGAGCCAAGACTATTTTGTACCATTTAGAGAAGAGAAAATGGCATCTTAAGGCCAGTAAATAACTTTTCCTTTGTCACATGGATAGAGAGTAGCTCAGCCTAACCCAAAACTTTTCTTAATTTTTAAAAATTATATTTAAAACGAATACATTGCCTCTTAAAATAAAGTTACTAGGGATTCACCTCTAATTTTATGGAGGTACCAGAGATTGAACCTGGGAACTCATATGAGTGAAGCAAGAATTCAACCACTGAGCTACACCTGCCCCACCTCTACTTATTTATTTTTATTTTTTTTTTATTTTAAAAGATACTTAGATGACATAAATGTTACACAAAAATTACAGGGATTCCCATGTTTCCCACCTCCCACACTTCCCATAACATGGTACATAAACATTTTTCATTAGTGTGGCACATCACCTGCAATGGATATACACATCCTGGGGCTTTGCCACTAAGCATGCACTATAGTTCACATTATAGACCACACTCTCTCCCACAGAGTTCTGCATGTTATATGCTATATCTGTCATTGTAATGTCACTCAGGATAATTCCCAAGCCCCAAAAAAGCACTTGTATTGCAACTGCTCTTCCCTTCTCTTCCCCAAAAGTGTCCTGTGGCAACTGGCTCACCCTCACTGTTGTAATTTCTTCCATTGCTTGAATCACATTGTCTACAACAGAATACCATTAAGTCCACTCTAATCCATAGCTCTTCCCCCAGTCTTGAGGAGTTTGGGATGGTGAGGTCTACTCCACCTCCAAGTGAGAGGGTGCTTATATCCAATGGATATGGTGGATGGGATTATGTTGCCTGCAGCTGCAGGCTCTCTCCATTCCCTGGGATGGCCGTTGTCCATCATCGTCTCCTCACCAGGTACTTCGGTGAGTCCATTGAGCTGCAGAGTAGGAGTTGCAGCTCCACCAGGATTCCAGGCACAGCTGGCACATGGGAAGGCCAGAGGCTCCAGTCTCTGGAAGTACACCTACAAACTCCAGCATGACATATAGGTTTGAAGAGAAGGGACTGATGGACCATGTGCAGGGAGGACTTATTTGAGTCCAACTCTGTCACTCTCAGGAGCACAGATTCCAAAGTAGAGCCCACTGATAAAGCATCAATCTTTGGAGCTATCCCCCCTTATATAGGACCTGGGTGTCTCCAGAGCCCTCAGGAGCCCTTCTGTGTGGGATGGTATCCACTTTGTTGTTCTATGAGATCCTACTGAGGTGTGCGTAAGCGTTACCTCTCGGATGACCTTCTGACACTCTTTGAAGTCTCGTAGCCACATGAACTCATTTGTCTTTACATTTTGCTCCTTGTATTGAAGGTCTTTTTCCAGTCGTGTTGCCAGTTGGTACTTGGTATTAATCCCTCATTGCCAGGGAGGCTAATCCGCAGGAGTCATGTCCCACACTGGGGGGAAGGCAATGCATTCATATGCTGCGTTTGGCTTAGAAAGAGGCCACATTTGAGCAACAACCAGGCTCTCAGGTGGCAACCCTTAGTCACCCCCTAACAGTAGGCTAAGTTTCAATTACAAGAGCAAAGACTCCTAAGGCTAGTAATGAAAAATGAGAACCCATCAGTGGACCCTCCTCCTTTGCCAGACACTGCCCCTGCACTCGGGGGACTGTTGCTGCTCCCTTGGAAACTGTGGCAGAGCTCTCCAGGCTGGCAATTAAGTATTCCCTCATTTATTGAGTGATTGTCTACCCACTGTGGCCCTGCCCCACCTCTTGATCATTTGAACAATTTTATATATCTTTCATATATATTCAGGTGAACTTCCTCCCATGAAACCCCCATCCTTGACACCCCCCACCAATTATACTCTCCTGCCCCCTCTGTAACCCTTCTGTGATTCAAACCTTCCTTGATGATGAAGCCCATATAATGGCCAAAAGCAATTCATAGGAAAATGAAATAATAAAGATAAGTTTAAATACAAGAGATAAAAAATATGGAAACTTAAAAAACAAACAAACACTGGAAATAAAATAAAATTTGAGGATTGGGATATTCAAAAAATTGGAAAAAAAAATTGAAAACATTTTTTTAAACCTTTTTCCCTTTATCATTGCATTATCAGGTGTCCAGTCTGTACTGTGGCACCTGCCCCCTCTCACTCCCCAGTGTCTCCCGAATTTTCATTTACTTTTCAAAGAAGTTTTAGGTCACAGCAAAGTCACACACAGAATACTAGAGACTCCCATATACCCAACCTCCTTCCCTTTTCCTGACCCCATATTAAAACCTTTTTTTATGTGGACGGTAGCATTGTTATAACTGTTAAACAGATAGTGAAGCTTAGCTACTAAGCATTATCAATAGTTTACAATATAATTTACAATTTAGATGGTACAGTTTAATAATTTTTTATGATATTTATCATGTCTTGTGTCCATCACTGTAAGGTAATGAAAAACATTTCCCCTGACCACTAAATACCCCCTGTTTGTTCTTTTCTGATCCCTTGTCCCCATCCCCCTGGGGCACATGACACCCCCCTATCTTGACTCATTGGATGACAAGATTCATAATTTCATGCAACAAGATATCTTGACATGCTGATTTTCCTCCCCTATTAGGATTCTCCCTTACTCCTAAGAGACAGCCACCTGTCTGTTTCTGGGTGAATCGGTCCTCCCAAAGATGGGGATCCATCTCCTTCCCACTCACTGTGTGTACCTCCACTCCCCGACACAACATATTATGACAGGATGAACACTCACACACTTCCCAGAAGCCTACTCCAGATGCACCGTATCCTGAAAGCCTCCCAGCCTACACTCTAAACCAGTGACACTACTTTGTCATACTCCAATAAGAGCATTCCCACTCCTGAACTTTGAACATCATACCCACAAATCCCATGTTCACCTAGTCCCCCTCCCATTTCTCCCCCCAGTATCCTGGGTATTCTGACCCACTCTTCCTAATCTAACCACCTGTCAACCCTACACCACAAAACCCAGTAATATCACTACCCTAATAACTGTCCTATCCTTCAACATGCAGCTATACTCTGTCACTTTACCATAGATTATGTCCTTATGCGTGATGGCTCACAACCTTCTCTTCTCCTTCTCTCCCTTGTTAAATTATCTTTCAGACAATGGTTCTCAGAGACTGCTCACTTTCCTCAATTCAAATCACTGAAGTCATATACTGTCTATCATTCAATGACTGGCTTGCTTCACTCAATATAAGGTCTTCAAGATTCATCAATGTTATTCTGTATGTTAGCACTTCATTCCTTCTTACAGCTAAGTAATAATCCATTATATGTATGTACCATATTTTGTTTATCCATTCACCTGTTGATGGGTACCGGGGCTGATTCCAAATTTTGGCAATTGTGAACAATGCTGCTATGAACATTGGTGTGCATATATTTGTTCGTTTCCTTGCTTTCAATTCTTCTGGATATATACCCAGCAGTGTAATCGCTGGATCATATGGAAGATCTATTGTTAGTTTTCTGAGGAATCGCCAAACTGTCCTCCACAGTGGCTGGACCATTCCACAATCCCACCAGCAGTGGATGAGGGTTCCTATTCCTCCACATCCTCTCCAACACTTAAAGTCTGCTGTTTTTTTAATAGCTGCCATTCTGATAGATGTAAGATTGTATCTCATTGTAGTCTTGATTTGCATTTCCCTAATAGCTAGCGAATTCGAGCATTTTTCATGTGCTTTTTAGCCATTTGTATTTCTTCCTTGGAGGAGTGACTTTTCGGGTCACTTGCCCATTTTTTAAATGGGTTGTTTGTCT
>JAQZBX010006817.1:14099-52234 GCA_029593785.1 Cabassous unicinctus | reverse complement strand
AACCAACCAAACAAGAGCAAAATCTCTTCCTTGACACACATATTCCCCTTCAAGTACTAGCCCAAGTTAATAGCTTGAAGAACTTGTTTGAAACTTAGTAGGCCAAGTGCATTAAGAAATTCCAGAAACATAAGTTGAGCTGAAAACTCCATGCCAACACTGAAAAGGGTTACAACAGATGTGCATAGTTGGCTTTCACCTTCATTTTCACTTTTAACCTCTAAGAAAATAATTGAGGAAGAGTTTGACAGATTTTCTTCCAGTTTCCCTAATATTTATTTCAGGCAAGCTTCCATTTAATACAGCATGTTGTTTTCCTCTCTTGGAGTTCCCTTCAGAATTTTTGAAGTGTAGTCATATCTTTGTTGAGTGTTTCATAAATAAACACACCACTAAAGAATATGCTTTTGTAAGAATACTCAACAGAATGATGTAAACACTTGTACTTTCCAGGGGCCGGGTTGATTTTTTTTTAATTGCTAGAATTTCTTCTAGTACTCACCAGAAGGGATTTGTAGAAATTCAAAAAATGAATTTATAAGGCTTTATTTTTTCATGCTGTAGCAAAATTACAGAAAAGAAAATTATCTGGAGACTCACTACAGGTATGAGTTTAATACAGCTTTCTCAGAGTTTGAAGTGATGAGTTTTATGTGAACCTTTGGGGTTCTTGAGAGATAATAAAGTGATAAACAACTCAGGGACAGGCTGAAAATCCCAGAGTACTCGCAAACACATTTAATCTTTCTGAAAATATAAAAGGCTGATTAGAGTAGGAATCTTTTTTTTTTTTTTTTAAAGATTTTATTTTATTTATTCCCCACCCCTCTGCTCACTGCCTGCTCTCTGTGTCCATTTGCTGTTTGTTCTTCTGTGTCTGCTTGTCTTCTCTTTAGGCAGCACCAGGAACTGATCCTGGGACCTTCCGGAGTGGGAGAGAGGCGCTCAATCTCTTGCGCCACCTGAGCTCCCTGGTCTGCTGCATCTCTTATTGTCTCTCCTCTGTGTCTCTTTTTGTTGTGTCATCTTGCTGCGCCAGCTCTCTGCATGGGCCAGCACTCCTCACGGGCCAGCTTGCTTTTCACGAGGAGGCCCTGGGAATCGAACCCTGGACCTCCTATACGGTAGACGGGAGCCCAGTCGCTTGAGCCACATCCGCTTCCCTAGAGTAAGAATCTTTAAGTCTACAAAATATTAACCTTAACTGAAGTTTAATATTCTTTTGTTTTTGTTTTTTGTTTTTTTAGGTACAGGGGCCAGGGATTGAACCCGGGACCTTGTATATGGGAAGCCGGCGCTCAACCACTGAGCCACATCAGCTCCCCTGAGTTGGTTTTTTTCATTTGTTTGCTTGTTGTTTGTTTGTTTGTTTGTGTTTAGGAGGCACCCAGAACTGAACCTGGGACCTCCCATGTGGGAAGCAGGCGTTCAAATGCTTGAGCCACATCCGCTCCCCTTAATATTCTTGAAAGAATAAGAAAATTGATATTGCTCTTTCTTTTTAACTGCTGTATCTGGTATTTATAATAGCCACTAGAATAGTTACTCTTTGGGGCTGTTAGCATAAATGCAAGAAATTACATGTCATATAAACAGCTATTCAAGAGAAAAACATTGTAAAAAGTCAGATTTTAATATCTGAATTTGCTTTAAACCTTTAATCCTTTAAAAGAAATAACATCATGATTATGAAGTTTCCATAACTGCAATCAATCACAGTGTCACTGGCATGACAACTTTCCATTATACAAATCATGGTGGTAACCATGGGCTTTGGATCTGATAGACCTGGGATTCAGATCCTTTCTCCAGTTTTCACTGACTGTATGATTTGGGGAAAATTATATAACCACTCTGAGCCTCACTTTCTGCATTTTCAATATGGGAATAATCAGCCTCCCAGGTGGTTGTGAACATTACCTGAAGATATGTGTAGAGCATGAAGCCCAATGTCTGCTAAATATTTGGAGTTAATCAATTTTCCTTCCTACGTTTCCTCAGGAGAGCCAAAAATCTTTCTAACTGAAATGCCAAGTTCTGTTTCATGTAGCAGAAACAGAATTAAAGAATTTTGAGTTTCCCACCCTTTCCTGATCTGCACATAAATTAAAGGAAAGGAATGGAAATTAAGGATACTAGTTAGGAGGCTGCAGCAATGATCCAAATATAGGAGGAAAGGTTTGGAAGTGGAGTGGGGATGGGAAAGAAAAGGAGCAGGAGATGGTACAGAAGGAAGAACTGACAGAAATTGTTGGATGATTGGAAACAGGGAGCAAGAGATATGAAAATGCCAAAGCAGACCCAAGGTTAGTACTAGTGTGGATTTTATTCTCATTTCTGCTTCTGCCATCACTTCCATTGTGGCCATATATATATTTTTTTAAATAAAGATTTATTTATTTATTTATTTATCTCCCCCTTACTGCTTGTGTTTGCTGTGTCCATTTGCTGTGTTTTTTTCTGTGTCTGCTTATCTCCCCCTTGCTGTGAGGTCTTGCTGCATCAGCCCACCGCGCCATGCGGGCCGGCCTGCCCTCACAAGGAGGACCCGGGAAGTGAACCCGGGGCCTCCCATATGGTAAACGGGAGCTCTATCGATTGAGCCACACCCGCTTCCCATTGTGGCCATATTTTATAACTGCTTCTCAGAAGACAAGTGTCTCCTCCATGTTAAGTAGGTATAAAACTAAGGAACAGTCAAAACCCAGACAAAGCATGCACGGATCTGGAAATAGACCTCTCCTAACCCCATCTCTCTTTTTTTATAATCCCACAGCCAATGGTTTCCAATGGTTTTGTTAAAGCTGGTCTTTATTTCCTCTTCCTTGATTACTTCAACAGTAACCCAATTTGTCTATTTATCACCAATCCGTTCCTACTTCTCTCCATCCTCAACATTCCCATTCCAATGTTCTATGATTCTACGGTATATGTAGAAGTGACAAAACTCTGGGGAGATGACAATGTCATTTTGCAGTTAAAAAATAGATAAATAAACTCATTGATAAATGGAGCTGATAGCAATAGAATTGTGAAGATAATTTAATAAGATGATGCATGTTTACACTTAAAGTTCTGGCCACATAGTAAAGGCTCACTAATGTTGGCAATTATGTAAAGAAACTATTTATGGAGCTCTCATTGGGTTTAAAACACATCAAAGAGATGTCAGTATACATAAACAAGAACAAAAACCAACCAAAAAACTCCCACAATACACGCAAATAAACAAAAACGGTGTAAAAATAATGTTAAGGAGGCCAAATCTCTATTTTTCAGAAATAACTAATTGAAAATGACTGATTAGCTGTAGATGAACAGGATTAATTTATGTTGATATTCCCAACATCTATTCTGCTTCTACTTTCTCTATAAAGGAGAAAAATTTTCAAGATATTTATGATAAAATACAAAAATTAGGTGAAAAGACAAAAGAAATACAATAGACTAAGTTATGTCAGTTTTTTCCAGGCTCAGAAGCATACACCTTATGGTAATTAAAAAACAACACCAAACTTATAGATTTGATATGGGATTACTTTTAATAATTCTAAAGAAACAGACAATAGGATGCATAAGTTGGAAATAGGCCTTAACGTTCAAAAAAAGAGAATAAAGGTAGGTTTTTGGAAACTACGGACTAATGAGAAATTCTAGAAGCGATTACTGAATAGATTATTGATAAGTAATGAAGAAAGCAATGACTATCAAGAACCATAGATTAGAAGAACTTTACTTTCTTGGATGTGTGGAACTGTAATCCCTCTGCATCACTTCCTTTCTGAATATACTGATTCAGTCTCGTATAAATCATAAGACTGTCTGATTACATTCAGGGGTGATAGTCAAAATACTTACCGACCAGCATGCCAGGGAACTGGCCAATCAGAACTGCTGCCAGTTGCAGAGCTGGAGGTAGATGACTGAGGCCCCTGCTTGGCCAATCCCCTTTAGGTGCTGAGTAATTGGGACATCTGGGATATTCTGGGGGTGGATCTGGGGTGACTGAGGTAGTGGTGAGGGTAGAGGTGGTAGTATTGATACATGTCAATCTTCTAATCACTGGTACGACCATCTCTGTGCCCTTATATTGAATATTAGCCATGATAATATATCTCTTAGTCTTTTATGTCTTACCCTCCCAAAGTTCCCTCAGCCATTCTTCTTAGGAAGTGAATGATAAACATCACCATCTTGGTCATCCTGCTTTGAAAAATGGTCAGTGTAGTTCCTAAATGGTTTTGCTTGGATTACTACCAGTTGAGAGTGAACTCTTACACCCTGATATGAACTTTCCATTTCTGTTAGGACCACTAGAACTAAACTTTGTGTTCAGTAACAATACAATAAAAATCTGATGTGCCTTTTAAAAAAGCACTTCACTGAAATAAAAATGATAGGATTCCTTCATTCTCTAGTTGACAAGCAAACTAATTAAAAGCTTATCATATATTCCTTAAATCAGAAAGTCTTTCAATATATTTCAAACTACATTTTGATACGATAATCTTTGTTTCTATATTAGAAAAGTTAATGTTCTCACTAATCTAAAAAGTTGTATAACTGAAAGAGATATCCCAACAAGTAGAAATATAGCAGGTTCTGCTGAACTTGGAAATGAGGAGGAAAAAAGACACTATTTGAAATAATGGTAATACAATTAAAAAGTACAATCCTTGGTAAGGTTTTATGTTTTCAGAAACACTGCTGTATTACTTCTAATCATTTTAATAATGTCAATAACAGTTAACTATCATCTGATATTAGCAATGTGTTCTATGATAAAAGCCTCTGCTAATTATCTTATTATTAAAAATTAAACTCCCATAATTTGCCAAAATTTTGGTGTAATTCTTCAGCTGAAAGCATATACTACTGATGATTATTTGAGGTTTAAAAGCATTAATTTATTTTACTTCTCTAATGGCATTTTGTTCTATTTTTAATATGCACAATGGATATTCCACACTGTGAAACTGTGCTGTAGGTTAATCTTTAATATTAAAATTAATCCTTGCCTCAGATTTGGTACCTCAAAAAAAATCCCCTGTTAAAATTTCAGTTTAATACTTTGATTAGCCCATATTTAGTAACTAAAAATATTTTCTAATCAACCTCTAAAGGTGCATTTCCTGACTACTGTTAATTATAAATGCAAATTTACTTAAAGGATTTCCTTGACCTTCCATAAAAATCTGTTACAGCTTTCAAAGGTAAATTCAAATGGGTATCAAATTCCCTTGAGACAGAAGTGACTACATTGTGCAAAAGGATAACAGACCAGATATGTCTGCTATAAAATTCAATGAAAATAACAGTGTTTGGCTGTAAATGGTGATAAAGAAGGCCCAAACAAGAGTTTTACATCCTAGTCTCTTAGATGGAAGGGAACTTTAATTGTCCTCTAACCCAATCACCCATTTGAGTGTTGAAATGCATCCATGACCTCCAATCTTGTTCAAAAACCCAGTAGTTCCCAAGGCAGCCTATTGTTTCTTTGTATGGTTCTTTTCATTCCTTCATTGGTAAACACTAATGCTCATTTTTATACCAAGAGCCTCCAAGCTGGTGGAGAAAAGTGGGAGGTAACCCACTTTAGAAATGGAATATCAGCACAGTTTAAACAATGGCTTGTTTCATCTAGAGAGTCGATAGCTGGAGCAGAGTTTCTTTGGGAATAGTTTATTGAATAGTACCTTCTCCATCTATACATGATAACTGATAGTCATGTGGAAAGTTCTCCAGGTTCAGTAGTTCATCTTCTTTCCCAGCTTTTTAGAAACTCTGCCTCTCTTGGGGAAACTTGTCCTGTGAGTTCCATCTCTAGTTGTCTATTTTCCTTGTATTATCAGGATTATCAGGAATTCCCTTGGATTACAGGGCAAGGAGAAAATTAGATTTACAACTGAGAATCTGGTTGTGAGGCTAGTGAGGAATCATCAGAAACACCACTGACTGTATTAGAAAACCTGGATTTCTGGTCTTAATTCTACCACTACTGAGCTTTATAATCATGAGCAAGTCATCTCTCTCTCTGAGTCTCAATTCCCTTATCTCTAAAGTGAGAATAAATATACCTACAATTCAGAGTTGTTGTGTGAATGAAAGGAAATAATACAGTATATGTAAAAAAACAAACAAACAAAAAAACCCAAAACCTGAAACCCTTGATCTTTTCTTGTTACATCTTTAAATTTAGCAGCAATGGAGCCTTGTAAGCCTAATGCTTCAATGGGAAATAAAAGAGTTAATATATATTTAGAAAATGTTTAGAGTTTACATTAACCAAATGTCATCCAATACAAAATAAGCTTTTCAACATAGGGATTTTTATCCCTCTTATCCATCACCCCAAACATCTCGGGAGTCCAGGCAAAAACTGAAGATGGCAGAGGCTTATGATACTAAATATACTGATAATAAAAACAACAGTTGCCATCTACTGAGTGTTTGCTGTGTGTTCATCACTATTCCCAAATGCTTTATATATTGTTAATCTTTCATATTGTCATTGCTAGGAAGGCATTGGCCTTGGATTCAGGCTTTTTTCTTGGTCTTGTATTTGGGAAAATATTAGGGAGCACATCATTTCTGAAGGTCCTTTATGACTGTTCTCTACTGCCTCGGGGACCATAATTTAGGCTGACAACCTAGGGTTAGGAATAACAGTCTTAAAAAATGTCATTGTTTGGCACTTGAGTTGAGAAGTTAATAATGACTGGATTTCCATTTTGAATTATTCTTTTAATTCATGATACCTTTTAGTGGGGAATTGTAAAAATAAATGTGCATAGCCCTTGTGCAAGTCTGTCTTTACATATATTCAAATATCTACAATTGTTTCAAATATAAACGCAAAATTGTTATTCATTCAATCACTTTTTTATTGAATCTTGTTATTTGAGTTACTGTTGTAGGTTCAGGGGATATAATGATTAATGTCACCTCTTTCATCAACTTTCAATACACTATTTTTTTTTGATGGCTACCAAAAAAATTTTTTTCCTCTCTACTTCTTAGTTTTTCAACTTTTACTTACACGTTCTTTTACTCTTTTAAGTCACATATTTTCTTCTTTCACAAATTCTATTCTTTCTCCAAATATTTAAGAAGAAACTAAAAATAAATTTTTTCTCTGCATCTTCCTTTGCTGATTGCCATGCCCATATCAGCAGTCTCAGACTTATGAAGATGGCTGAAGAAATGTTTGCTGCATCTTGTTAGGATTGTTAGTGCTATTACAAATTATGGCAGTGTTTATCCAATTTTACATGCTGTTTATTATTCTTGTATATATTTTTAAAAAATGGGCTCTCTAGCTCATAGGAATTTGAAATATTATCAAAGTATTTTCATGATATCTGCATGGATGGGCATTATTTTTCTTGTTTTCTTGACAAAATATCAATGCATGGCAAAGGTGCACCTGAAGCTGTGTGTCCACTTTGGGAAGAAGATTAAAATGAAAGGTATGGGCTCCTGATACTAACCATATAGTGGCTGGTTTCCTATTTTCCCAAGAAAGACACAATAAAGTTGACAAAGTTTATAAATTCTAACTTTTTTGAGTAACTTTGAATGAAGTACCATATGGGTCAACCACCCAAACATCTTAGCTCTAGCAATTTATGTAGAATGCCATTCTACTTAATAGATTGGTTATCTCTAAACTTATGATTAGCCAAAAAAGCTGACAGTTACATGGCTTGCTAGCCAGCCAAGGGATATGTAATACTTGCTCTTGGTTCTACAAACTTACAGCTATATCTCCATGCTTTTTTCAGAATAAAACATGTATTAAGGGTAGGTATATGAAGAAATAGTACATTTTCAGGATTTAAGAACTGTTACATTGGGAAAGGCATGTATATGTGGGGAAAACCTCAAAATTGAGCATTATTATATTTCAAATAGTCATTTCTAGAAAAATGCAACTGGGGTGAAGACTTCTCCAGTAAAACAGTTGTATTTCAGAGTTTCACGAAATTATAACCAAAGTAATAAGTGCAGTGTATTTTAATTTATGTCCTATAGTTGGCTAAGCCTAGGATTGGCCTAGAAACATGACTTGACTATTTTGGACTTAATGATAACATAGATAATCTACGATTATTGTAAAATCAGCTTTGAGGTTTACTATAGTAAAGATATATTGCATTTAAAAGTTTTTCTTGAGTAGTAATATCTACTACTTTTGATCACTTATGGTCATTTACTATACCACATTAAATATTTGGTACCATAAATGATTGAAGCCATAGATATCATAGATTACATAAAATCCCATTTTCACATGAACATTGTTCTGGCCACTCCATTGACAAGTATGTCTCTGAAGTATGGGCTTTGTGTCTGGACTGTTTATTTTGACACTGTACCATAGAATATCTAATTTTTCTGGATAGTTGTTTTATGTTCATCTTACTGTCTCTGCAGTGCTACAGGAAGCTCCTTCAGGACAAGAGCCATGCCATGTGCCTGAATCTTATGATTGTCTTGTGAAGCACTTCTTAAATTGCACCCCTCAATGCATCAAGCATGGTAATGAGCACATAGTATAGACTCAAAAGCCAGAAACACTTCAATATATTGAAAGACTGCACTACCAAGATTTTTTAATGACCACAAAACCTGCTTACAAAGTACATATGCAAAAAATCTTCAGGAACTTCTTGATATAAAAAGTCAGTGTACCCTTGTTAAAAGCGATAGTTAAAGTGTGTTACTTACTAAGGCAAACTTTTTGTTGAGAATCATCTGTTCCACCAAAGATGACTCATTATGGAAGAGATGGGGTTGCATGTGGCTCCACATGTGAGGAAACCACCAGAACTCATCGACAGACCCCAATAGATGGTCATCCCCTTCATCTTCCTCTTCAGTTCCTTTAAGGCGGAAAAAAAAATATTATTCAACTAATTCTAGTACAACTGTGGTCGGGTCTATATTATCTTACCTTATCTTATCATCTAACTATCATCTATCTATTATGTACTCTTATATAAGTATTTAAGAGATACCATATAACATACATATAAAGCTTTGTACATAAATGCAATGAAGGGAAAATCTGTTACTTTTGTAAAAAAGAGGGGCAGTGATAAAATTTTTCTAAAAAGTTGTTCAAACTGAGACAGGATATAAAATCACTGCAAGATGGAAATACATAACCATTCCTGAGGACACTGGAACTTTTAACTTTTAGCATCTTTGTACAACTGTCAACTTGAACAGGAAGTTACGCTTTTCTGGATCATTCAAACAAAAATGTAGTTTCGAGAGCATGGTAGATAAATGCCATTGAGGGAATATGGGTAAGGAAATGTGTATTGGTGCCCAGTGATAGATTATTTTGACATGGGTTTTATATATAGATACACACACAAAAATAACTCCATTCTTTATTTGAGTTTTTCTTTATGTCTGAAAAGAAGATACTCAGTAATTAGAGAAACTAAGGCATGCATCTATAGATGAAAGAAAAAGGTAATGTGGGAATTTTTATTGGGAAAATTGAAAGGAGAGAGGATGAAAGCAATGAAGAAAAGAAAGTGACAAATGGTAAAGTCA
The DNA here is from genome assembly GCA_029593785.1 of Cabassous unicinctus. Classification (NCBI taxonomy): domain Eukaryota; kingdom Metazoa; phylum Chordata; class Mammalia; order Cingulata; family Chlamyphoridae; genus Cabassous; species Cabassous unicinctus. The sequence goes on along the minus strand of JAQZBX010006817.1, from coordinate 42,664 downwards.
CAGTAAAACAAGCCAAGCTGCTCCCTCAAGCATGGCCTTTCTCTCAAGTTCTTGGAAGCAGACTTTTGTACGATCCATCAGGGAACTCCCATTTCCTTGGGAGTCAGCCTGGGTTTTGCATCTCTAATTTTTCATCTCTTGCTTGTTTTATTTCCCCCATTTCCCCTTAACTAAAGTTTAGTTGAGTGTAGGAAATTCTATAGTTCACTTAACTCATGCGAGGAAGGTATCAGTCTCTTTTTATACTTTTCTAGGCATGGCTTCTTTACTAAAGCAAGAAATGAGGACAATATAAAGTGCCTCATTATGGTCTTGGTGTATCATCAGATGATATTAATCATCACAAAATTATGCAGCCACACTTAAAAATCTCAGCCACATGTTGAATCCAACAAGCTTCTAGAGCAGTGGATTCTTCAAACAAAATGTCCTCTGTGTGGACAATCTCTTCTCATAGTTCCAAAGGCTGCTCGGATGTGCCTGGCTTCAATAGGGCCCTGCAGTCTGAGGATGGTGTACGGACCTCTGCCCTGGCACAGCCAACTGCACCCAGTGCCTATTATTACTGTTCTTTCATCCAGTTTCCCAAGATAAAGCAGGCAGAGCCTGTTGGCAGGAGAAGAATCAGATCCTATTATTTATTGGGCAATGGAAGAGATTTACCAAAGATAAAAGTATAGTATGAGGCTTCATGGTCATTCTAATTTATAGAGGAGGAACAAGGATTGCATGACTTAGAATGAGTGGAATCATATAAGCTTTCAACAAGGACAGTCTTGAATTTAACTTTCATCTGCTTAGTTACTCTACTGATATGAAGAAACTTTTTTCTTATATGAAGTGGCATCTTCAAATCTAGTCTGTTTTATTTTCTTTATTATTTCCTTTTCATTATACAATCATGTCTCCATAGTATAGTGAGACAAGTACAGCCTTTGGAGTCAGAAGATTTTAGTTTATTTGTAGGTTCCAACACATATGAATTGTGTATTTGTGGACAAGTTACATACACCTATATCCACAGAGACAAAAAGATGGACAGCAATACCTAATTTATACTTTTTGGGAGGAAACATCTACACAGTCCTGACACATATTTGGTGCTCTATGATTCCCCTTTCCTTTCCTGTTTTTCACACTTCTGTTCTCCTTGTGTCTCTTGCATGTCTCCTTGAATATTTTTTTTCACTACACCCACACACCTGAAAGAAGAGTGGGATTATCTCACCTGAGTGTTATGAGTGTTAAGTAGCTGAGGGGATATTTTGTTCAGGAACTTACCAAGCCATCATACTAACACTTTGGTCTAACTATTGAGCCAACAACGTCAAGCATTCCTAGGGCTTCAGAGTGGCTATTTTACAGCTCAGGGAAGTAGTCTAGAGCAGAATACAATGGAATAGGAAGATGGAGTCAGGGGTTTAGTATCTTTAATGACCCCAAACATGGCAGGGTCTTGGGTTCTTGCTACCTTTCAAGCGGTACAGAAGAAAGTCCTGGTAAAGACTGGTAAGTGTGACTCTTAGAGACACTATTTGGTTGACATGAAAGTGATGTCTTTAGGTTTTCTCCACAATTAAACATCTCTATTTATGACCAAGATATCTCCTGTTGCTTAATATTGTGTATTTCCTTAAGCGACCATATTAATTAAGATTACAGTCAGTTACTTACTGCAATTTTACTTCCCCCCACTGAGAAGAGGCAGAAGTCTCTTTGGGGCTCCCAGTAATCATTTCATTCCTGATTTCCACCTTCCTCCCATGTGACTGTGGGTGAAGTGAGCTGAAATACCCTAATTTATGAAAAGTCACCCATCCTACTGCTTTTATTCTCTATTTCTGTCACATAACTCCTATTTTTTCCTGTATTTTTGATCCATCTCTCCTTCATTCATATTTCTAGCTCTCCTTTGCCCTAACTGTATTTTGTTCAGAACAGAGCAACAGACCTCAGAGTTCTTTGGAAAGATGGCCCAGGCATTTGTTGTCCTTCCCTGCATAACATGGTGAAAATTAAGATTAAAATATTCATCCATTGAATCATGTAGAAGTTAAATAAATGACATCTGCCCTCTGACAGATCTATCTCTATTCATAGTAAGCATGATTTTATTCCTTTCCTTTTTTCTTTATAGAGCTGTCTTATCTGATTTTCTTTATTTCTATTTTAGGGATATTTTATATCAGAATTAGTTATATTGAGAACAAATGTCTGTTACTTATTACTTTAAACATTATGATAAAAAGTGGTGAAATTTAGTTGCCCATAGCTGAACTGTCCTGGTCTCTTGCTGCTTCATTTCCCCACTTTACCCACCTTTGTCAGAAGTGCTGGGAGAGAGAAGGGCTAGAACTCAAATTCCTCAATTCTCTGTACCATTTCTTAAATTGCTACAAAACTATGCTGAAATTTTTGATACTTATTACAAACTATTATCTATTTGTATTATGTATCTATTTAAATAACTTATGTCCCTGCAGGAATTTACCTCTAAGGAATAGAAAATACCTGAAATTATATTAAAAACCAAGGGGGAATGGATGTGGCTCAAGCAGTTGAGCACCTGCTTCCCACATGGGAGGTCCTGGGTTCAGTTCCTGATGCCTCCTAAAAACAAAAACAAAAAACCAAGAAAACCAACTCAGGGGAGCCGATGTGGCTCAGTGGTTGAACGCCAGCTTCCCATATACTTGGCCCCAGGTTCAATCCTTGGCCCCGGTACCTCAAAACAGAACAGAACAAAACAGAACAAAACAAAACAAAACAAAACAAAACAAAACACCAAGACTGAGACTTTTATCTTGTATCAAGTGTCATGTTAAGCTCTTTATAAGCATCATCTCATTTAATTCTCACAACAGCTCTATGAGGTAAGGGCCACTGCCGATCCCATTTAACAGATAAGGAAACTGCTCTTTGGGCAGGTGAAGTAACTTGTCCCCATCACTGAGAGGGTTCCAACAGAATCTGAATTCTAACTCTGTTTAAACATCCCCAAATTCAGGGTCTTTAACTATGGCTTTCCAACCAAATGTGAAATTTAGACATAGGACTTACTAATTTAATAAAACATTGTTCTTCAAATTGTTCATTAATTCTATGATTCAAATACTATTGGTTCTCAGTGACTTGGGGAAACCTATGAACCTAAAAAACCTATAGAAAAGAAAACGAACCTTCTTGCCATTCGGCTTCCCTAAAAAAGGATTGCCAATTAAATAATAAATCAAATTTTCCTAAGCACAAGTCTTGGCCTCTGACTGACCTAGGTTAAAGATTTTTTTTGATACTTACGTAGCCATGTGACTTGGTATCCTTTAAGATTTCCTTTTCTTATCTAGGAAACAATGGAACATATTCTCTAACTCCTGGGATTCAATGAGAAGGTGTATGAAAAGTGCTTAGCAAAGTACCCAGAATATGTTGATTGATGACTAAAAGGGAACTTAGAGTTTTATTTTAACTTTCTCACAAAAATACATAAACCCTTCAAAAATTAAAAGAAATCAAACAAGATGAAACCGTCTCCTAGAATAAAGTCACTATGATGATAGTGTTACTTTTCTCTTTCCCTTTAAGACTAAGTAAAAGGGACAGAATTTTTAACAGTAAAAAATAATTATTCATTTAGAAAGGAAGACAATACAATTCAATTAAACATTATCTCTAATTTTTGACAGATTTCAGAGTATTACATTTTATATCTGTTCCTACTGAAAACATTGGCTTTAGACAACATTGACTACATTTTTTGGAAACTTTCATATCATACATAGATACCCAGACTCCTTTGGGTTCTGGCCTCAGTGTCTTCCTGTGCTCTGTCTTCCTGACTTAGAAAGAGGACACCTTTACTAGCTATGGGAAGTGCCCAAGTAAGGAAAGAGAAACAATCTGTTAGAGCGGAGGAGGAGGAAGGAGATGGACTGGCTAGAGTCCTTTCTCCACTGGACAGGAAAACTGGGTTTGCCAGGAGTGTTTTCTTGAATTTTTGGGGTGAATCTGGGTTGTTCTGGTTTCATTACTATAGTTCTTTCCATAATGTCCCTTCCTGCCCCAGACACTACCTACTCTATATATCCTTGATCCTTGCCCAAGTTATTCCTTATCTGCAAATAATTCTATTTTCTTTCCTTCAAAGGACATCAAAGAATTCAAGATGATCTCCCTGAAATTAGAATATGTTTAGAAAGTGGTTGTGGACAATATCTTAGTTTCTTAAGCATTGGGGGGTTCCGCATTTTGAAATTTAGTGCTGCCACTGTTTTAATTTTGCTATAGAGAGATGAGGTGAAGCTCTTGCACATAAAGACAAAGTTTTCATCTCTTTTTTCTCTGCCAAGGTAGCAAGCTTTTCTATAAGGAAGGAATTTACAACAGATTTCTGTTTCACTTTTTGAGGTTAGCATACGGACGGTAACTCATTCAATCATAAAACAATTTTAAACTATGATCACAAGGTTCCCAGTTTTTAATATTTAAAACAATTACAGCAAGAGTGTATTTCATATGTTGATCTAAGAAATTTAGGGGAATAAAGCCTTCAGAACTTCCTAAATTAAGATTACACTTACAACCTACAAAAATTCTCAAATTGAAAACCCCAAATCACATGTAGTTGTGATATGGAATATATTAGGGTCAAGTCTCATGACTCTATAAATTCCACAGAGACAAATGGAAATTCACTTACTCCAGAAATGCAATATTACTCCTATCTAAAACTGAAATTATCATTTATGTTATTATGGGCATATGAATATTATATTGATGTTAGTGGTATATTAGGTAGAACTCTCACCACAACATGTTTATTAAACTCTAGAAAATACACAGTAAATACACACAAAATACATCACGTCCATATTACCAAATAAATTTTTTTCCAAATAAATTTTAAAAGCATTTGAAATTGTACAAAACTTCTCTATTCTTAGTTAAGTATAGCATCAGTTTTTAAAAAATTACCTACATGTTTGTTTATTTAAATAGATACCGCACATATAAATATGCCACCAAATTCAAAAGGTATAAAAGCAATACAGTAAATAGTAACTTTCCTTTCCATCCCTATTATGCAATTCCCAAATCCTCTTCTCCACAGACACCTATTCATACCAGTTCATGATAAATCCTTTCAGAGATAGTATATATCTATTTTATAGTCATGTGACCTAGGGAAAATTACTTAACCACACTATGACTCAGTTTCCTAACTCTAAAATAAGTTAAAAGCACAATATCTAGAGTTGTATAGATTTCACCCATCCCCTTATTTTTATACAAATGGTAGCATGTTCTAATCACTGTACTGAAACTTGGTTTTTCAAAATATTTTTCAAGAATTCTTTCCTTATCAGTTACATTTAAAGTTGCCTCTGTCTTTTTAAAGACTGCAGAGTATTCCATTATATGGATATATTATTATGTGTGTAATGTTTTTTCAAACTCCTAAAAATACAGATTGAGTCATTCCAACATGAAGTTGTGTTCAGCTATCCTCAAGCAGGTTATAATATGTTTGCTCATATTAATTAAACTTTTTTAGTATTCTTAATATTTAGAGTGATTTTGTCTCATAATGTTCATTTAATAATGTAACAAGACATACCAGGTTTTATTCTCTCACCTTATTCCATATAACTACTAACAATTAAAATAAAGGTGATTCTACTTTCTCTCATTCATTTGTTCACTAATTCGTTTCTTCAACAGGCGCTAATCTAGTTGCTGGTGAGGCAGGTTAGTATAGGAAACAGGGAAGGCCGCTGGTCTGAACACAGCCATGTGACCCTGTTCGGACACCCCGAGGGAAGGCAGCTACTTGAGAACAAAGCCATAATCGTTACAGCCAAAAAGCCTGCCAAAGACCCTGGTCACGAGGTCCCATTTGAAACTCCTGGGCTCAAAAGAAGCCCCGGATAACTCTGAACAGAAAGACCTCCCCATTGGTTCCCTGAAAGCTGACAGGTGAAGGTAGAAAGACAACCAATCAGGACAGCAGATAGCTGAGATCCCTCCTTAATATGGGGAAGGGGGAAGAGGAAAGGCCTTAAAAAGGCCAACCCCGGGGGAGGGGGGGGCCTCCATTCATGCATCTCACCCTGTAGCATGGCCCACACCCATGTCTCGGTTGTATAATTTTTCATTTTCTTGTTTCTTAATAAATTCTTTACTCCCTTGCCTACTCTAATCTGTGTGCTTAAATTCCTTTATGCAACATAGCCAAGAACGTAGAAACCCAGAACCCAGAGCATTCCACTAACATATTTGGTGAGCCAAGTCAAGAGACAAAGAGGCAAGTTACATTCCCCGACCCCCAATGAAGATCAGTGAGTCTAGGCTTTTTAGTTAGAGACTGCCTGAACCCTTTTCTGTCTTATTAGTGAGGACCCCAGACCCCTTGGTAGTACCTGGAGGTTTGTTCCTTCCTTAGTCCCCTGGAGGCCCTGAGATTCCTGTTAATCCATTACCTCCAGGACACTGAGGTTGTTTGCCTATAAGCTGCAGAACAATCAGTTTTGTAGCTTCTTAATGTGCCTCTTAATGTCTGGTTTAACTGCAAAATTCAGTCCCTGGCAGTGGCTATAAAATGAGCTCTCTCTCTCTTGGCCACTTTGAAGATCTCTGCAAAAGTAGGCCAAAAACAGGGTCCCTAACCAGTCCCTTTCCTAGAGAGGAAGTCCAGCTTGGTAGCTTTGGTCTGGGAATAGGACCCTGACATCTCCCAAGACCTCTAAGGCCCTGGGGATGCCCAGCAAGCATGGCTCCTGACCCCTCAGAACACTGGGATGGCGAGCAGGGCTCCCAAACCCTGGGATGCTAGGGTAGCAATTTCCAGTCAGTCAGTTCTAGGAGTGGGACGCCACTAAGACTGATGAATGCATTTATCCTCCCCTAGGATAATGGGCAGCTTCTCAGAATTCAAGCAGACTCTCCATTATGGTCTAAAAAGGAGGCTAATTTTTTCTTGCCACACCATGTGGCTGCAGTATAAATTAAAGGACAGCCAAAAGTGTACTCTGTATGGGATGCCGAATTCCAATTAAACCTCCTGTGTAAGAGGGAAGGAAGGGACAGGCAGATCTGAGGGCCAGAGACGATGTGGCCACATGTCTACTCAAAGGGATGAGGAAGTACACCACCAAACTGGTCAATTATAATAATAAGCTCAGGGAAATTACTCAGAGGCAGATCCTGGAAACCCAGTGGAGCCATTTGGCAGTTTGATGTAATTATGAATTCCAAAAAGAGATATTGGATCATGCTTGTAAACTGGTCTGCTAATATGGGCTTGATTAAGTTATGATTAGGACATTAACTGGGCCATGTCAGTAGGGCATTGAGCCCCACCCCTTGGTGGGGCAGGAATCAAATATAAAAGGCATGGGAAAGGACAGAGGGAGCTGTTTTTGAGTTGAAGTTTTGATATTGGAGTCTTGAGCTGGAGCCCCAGGAAGAGAGCTTGGTTGTGAGGAAGGAGAGAAGGCCCCAGGATAGAGACAAGCCATTCGCCTGATAGTCTACAGCTGGCCTTGTGGAGAGATGCAAAGCCTAGAGAGCCTCATGGTTTACAGCTGACCTTGTGGAGGAAACAAAGGAGCTAAGCACGGAGAGAAACCCAACCCCGGGAAGAGAGGAACCCAAGAAGCCTGAACTCTGGCAAACGTCAGCAGCTGTCTTGCTCCAATACGTGGCAATGGACTTTGGTGAGGGAAGAAACTTATGCTTTATGGCCTGGTAACCGTGGACTTCTACCCCAAATAAATACCCTTTATAAAAACCAACCTATTTTTGGTATTTTGCATCAGCACCCCTTTGGTTGACTAATACACCCAGCCTTATTTCAAGGAAAGCTGGTAGAGTCATAAAAGAACACCCCCTGGTAGATTCTAACTCTAGGGAAGAACAGATTTTCCTAGAACTCACTTTATTTGTCAGTCTGCCTCAGATATCTGTAGGAATCTGCAAAAACTTTCCCTGGTCCCCAAACTTCCAGGAACTCCCTTTTAGAAGCAGACTTCACAGTTTCCAACAATTGAGACTGAGCTGCTGAGGAGAAACAGGTAAAGAGAGGTAGGCACAGGGCCCAGAAACTGGTTCACCTTTTAACTGCCACTGTTAAAGGCACCCAGTCACATCAGGGCCACCCAAATCCAGACTCCACATCAGCAGGAACCTGCTTCAAGTGTGGAAAGGCAGGCCCCTGGCCCCAAGCTGCCTCGCCACCCAGACCTGCCAGGGCCTTGCACCAGGGGAGGACTGAAGGGGCCTGAAGCCAGGCATGAACCATCAACTAGGAGGAGCCTTGGGTGACCTTTAAAATGGCAAGTAAGATCATTAATTTTTAAAATTAACACAGGAGCCACTTACTTGGTCCTGACCTGCCAAATCTCCATAGCACCTAATAAGGGGAGTGAATAGAGAATCAAGATCTAGGCTGTTTACTAAACCTCTCCCCTGTAGAGTAAGAAACCTCCTCATAAGCCATCAATTAAGCAGTATCCCCTCAAGGAGGAAGCTGTTAAAGGCCTCTGGTCCATGATTAAAAAGTTCCCGGAGAATGGCCTCCTAGTTCCTTGCCAATCCCCTTGCAACACTCCAATCCTTCCAGCAAAAAAGCCTGCAGGACTTTACACCTTGCTAGAGGTAGTTAATGGGGATGCAACCCCAGAGCAGCCCCAATTCTTGTCTCGTTGGGGGCAGGGCTTCCCTGGATCCCTCAGCTCCGTGCCTAGCAACTGCCCAGGGATTTTCCTGGAGGAACGAAGCTGCAGGTTCTGCACAAGGTTTTTGCTGTGGGCAGACACTGGGAGCTTTGTGTGAAGATGATTCTAAAGTCAGGTCTTTCCCTATGCTAAGTAAGTGTGTAAAATTCTTCTGTTCTAATCTGTACTAATTTTAATTTTGTCAGTCTGATTCTGCCTAGGAGCTTGTAAATCAGATTTGGGGTTCACCTGTTACAAATTGGATAATGGTGAAAGGTAACCTAAAAATGAGTCTTTACATTTCAATACTATCTTGCAATTGGAATTGATGTATAAAAGAAATCACAAGTGGAATTAGTTCAACTGCTGGAAAATCAGAAAAACTTAGCAACATTAATGTTATTAATAATACAATTTTAGTTGCTTAGTTAATAAACAAAAGTGCCCAATTTGTTTTGAGTAAAACTTATTAAAAACTGTAATTAAGAGTTAAGGCAAAATCACTATATAAATGCCTTTATATTATTAAACAGCAAAAAGATAATATCTGAAATTGCTGAAACTGGCTGGAGTTAGCCTATACTTATTGTGATGGTAATCCTAAACTAAACTTACATGTTACATTGCCCATGTTTATTTTGAAACTAGCTTCCTCCCTAGACCAACTATTATGATAATAATTCCAAACTGAATTTACCTTTGCTGATGGTTATTTTGTAACTAGTTTACTAGCTTTGCCCTTAGACTTGAGCTATTGTGATGGTAATCCTAGACTAACTTACCTTTGTTTATGGTTACTTCAAGTCAAGCCTCACCTTCTTTTCTGCTTGCTATTGTGATGGTAATTCTAAACCAAGTTTGTCTTTGCTTATGGTTATTTCAGGACTGGCCTCACCATTGTAATTGTAACTATTTTCACTTGTTTGAATTCATGGAAATTTCCACTCCCCATGGCTTGGGGGATGGCCAAGTTGAGACACCCCTGTCTCAGGTTCTTCCACTGGCATTAATAACCCTGCTTTCTCTCATGACTAGGCAGGTGAGACCCCATGACCTTTGAGGAAATTGCTGCCTGGTGGAATCCTTGGCCTTCAGGATTGGATGTCCACTCTTCCAGTCCAGTGGGCACCAGAGTCTTGTTATCTCTGAGGACTGGGGAGTGGGGGACCTCCCACATTGAGCTGATATCAAGGATCCTGAAAGCAGCAGGTTATGAGAGAAACCATTTTCCCTGAGGCTTCAATGACCTCAGTGATGAATTAGAATTGGTGCTGCTCATCTGAGGTCTGTCAGAGTCGAAATGGGAAATAAGCACAGCTCTGAAGCAAAGAAAAATGTTGTAGATTGTATTTTAAAGCATTGGAAACAATTTGGTTATAAGCCAATAACTAAAGAATGAATTCCATGTGCAAAACTTCATGGTCACAGTGCAGATTAGAATAATCAGAAATAGCCTTCAAAGAGATCTTTTGAATATAATGTTATATTACAGTTAAACTTATTTTGTGAGAGAATGAAAATTATAAGTAACATTAGTGAGTTGTGTGTTTTTGTCTTTAACTCTCTATTTGTCTGCTTATTTGCTCAGTGTATATTTTCATACCTTAGGATGGTAATACCAAATTAACAATTGAAAATTCTTAAAAGAGCTCTATTCAAACTTAAATTAAATAAATGCTTATATATGTAAATGAATATTCCTGGAGGCTAATTAGAGAGGCTAAGCAGGATGGAAAAGTCATATAGAAATATGAATATAGAAACTATTGAGAGAAAAAAAAGTTTTTTCTAAACTCTTTGACCTACCCAGCCTCCCAGGGCCTCCTTCTCTTTGCATGAGCTATGGGGGAAGGGCTAGGTGCGCCAAGATAGAGAAATATAAGTTTAACTTAAAACTCTATCTACTAGGCCGGGGAATTAAGAATCATAGTTTGTCCTGTAGTTCCCCAATTTTAAACCTTTTAATAACCTTAAAATAAGGATAATTAATAATCCAATTAACAAATTTCATTAAGTAAAGGAAAAGTCCTTGAAAGCTGTGGAAAGATATTTTCTAAATTATGACTAAAACAAATTAAACAATTATAATATATTCCAGAACCTGACAGTCGGTGTGCTTTTAAAGCTATTTACAATTTTAGAATTTTATTAAGGAAAAAAAAGAGGTTTCAGCCTCCTGTGTAGGAGGGAAAAATAACATTTCTTGCATAAGCTAATTGTTTCAATTTTATTTAGCTTGGGTATAATCTCCCTAGGTTTACAGGATACTAATAAAATAAATTAGCATTATATGTATTAAATCTTTAAGATGATGAAAATTGTAAGTTCATATTTAATGCAATTAAGTTAAAGAAAAAAAAAAGAGATATGTCCTAAAGTAAAGTGACTAGTTTTCACAAAACAGAACAAGGAATGTAAGTCAAGAATTAAATGGATAGAAATAAATTTCATTAGTTGCTAACTGTAATTTAATCAGCTTATTTAAAGGTAAAAGTAACTAGTCTATGTGGTTATCTTTGGTTATAGGAAGTTTGCAAAAGCATTTTCTAAACTGAAATATTTAAATAGCTAATTCCAGGAAGTCATTATTAAATAGAAACCTGAATTGATATTGATAACAAAAAGTAACATATGGTTAGTTATAAGAAGTTTGTAGAAGCATTTTTTAAACTGAAGTATTTAAATGGCTAGTTCCAGGAAGCCATTATTAATGAGAAACCTAAACTGATTAATGATAACAGTAAGTAAGTTCATAACAAGGAAATCTGTCAGAGGCCACCTCAAACTACATATTAAAGTGGTGGTAGGGGGAAGATAATCTTGAGGCCATTGGGAATCTTAGGTTTTCATGAAATAATGGAGAAAGTAGTTTTTTCCTGTACTGCTAAAGTAAAATACCTGTTAATTAACGCAGTGATAGTTAAGGTGTAAAAGTAAAGTACTAAAAGTAGTCGATTTCATTTGATATGTTATAAACTGCATTGGAAGTATTTAGAAAGTGTATAAAAATTAAGAGGTAGACTTCAGTGTTGTCACATCTCTTGTGCATTCAAACCAGGCTCCCAGTACCCTGCATGGTGCCTCTCCATAGACTGATCACTACCACCCCTAAAAGAGTAAAAGAATCTACTACATCTCTGCTCCTGAAGTGGATGGAAAGTATGTTGCTGTTTCAGACTCCTGTGACAGCTGGTGATGGTTCAATACTGCTAGGTTTACAATGAACATTGCCTCCAGACTGGCTCTGTTTCAAAGTGCCAAATGTCTCTATGCACCAGGCTGTTTAAACACTGGAGCCTCTCTCTAGGATCAATGGTGCTGCAGCATACTGGCTGTGTGAAGGACATAACAAGCGGAGCAATAATTACCAGAGTAATATGAGTAGAACCTAAACAAGCACAATTGGCATTATGGCTTGGTCCCATGGAGAGACAACATTTGTATGGTATTGCAAAACTGGAGCTTAAATCAATTAACTACAGCTCAAAAAGGGAAATTGTGCATTGACTAGTTCATTGATTAGAATTAAATGCTGTACCTGATGAATATGATAATATCTCTTCTATTCTAGTTCATATGCAGAGGGATATTGGACATGTTAAATGTCTTGGTAAATTTAATTCACTTTCTGTTAACGGACATGCCTATAAGAGAAAAGAATGGTTCTCTTAACTACGGACTTTATTTTACTTGCCATATGCTTGTCTTGTTGCCTATATTGTCTTTGTGAGTTTATGTCTATGGCAGGGCCTCTCCTCATATCTCTCTTAGCTGTCCTAGGCATAACCACCACTGTGGGAACTGGGGTTGACAGTTTATACCAAACCCAGCAGGTCTACCACAATCTCTACTTAGTGTTAACCAACAGCATAGAAGAAACTAGCCATGCCTTAGAAGCCCTTGGACAGCAAATAGACCCCTTTGCCACTGTGGTGCTGCAAAATTACAGAACCCTAAACATGCTAACAGCAGAACAAGGAGGAACCTGCCTGTTCCTTAAGGAGGAATGCTGTTTCTATGTAAATCACTCCAGTAGCATCTTTGGTGCCCCAGAACAGTCATACACAGCATTTGAAACCTACAAGATGAAGCCCATCAACTTCAGGAGGATGTAGCCTCTGGAGGCACCTGGACTTTCTCACTCCCATGGTCCAGTATGTCATGGATAGCCCCCATTTTGGGGCCGCTTACCACTACCATCTTATTATCCTTTTAGTAGGACCATGTATCCTCAAAATTCTAGCTAAGTTTATTTCTTCCAGAATCAACACCTTCCAGAACAAGGTAAAAGTCACACAGGGATTTCATCCAGTTCCAACCACGGTGCCAAACCTGCCTTCCCTCAACTTGACAGAATAGCCAGGGAGTTTCACACCCCCATCAGACAGAGACTACTGCTCCTAAACAGCAACAAGCAGCTACAGAAAAATAACCATCACCCTTCAGCTCCCCCTTAAGAATAAGGGTGTAAACTTTCTGAGGAGGAAGTTGAGGCAGGTTAGAATAGGAAACAGGAAAGGCCACTGATCTGGACATAGCCATGAGACCCCACTCAGAAACTCCCTGAGGGAAGGCAGCTACTTGAAAACAAAGCCATAACCATTACAGCCAAAAAGCCTGCCAAGGACCCTAGTCACGAGTTCCCATTTGAAACCCCTGGGCTTAAAGGTAGCCCTTGATAACTCCAAACAGAAAGGTATCCCCATTGGTTCCCTGAAATTTAACAGGTGAAGGTAGAAAGGCAACCAATCAGGACAGCAAATAGCTGAGACACCTCCTTCATATGGGAAGGGGAGGAGGAAAGGCCTTAAAAAGGTCTATCCCAGGGCTCTATGCATGTGTCTTCCCCTGTAGCATGGCCTGCATCCATGTCTTTAGTGTGTACTTCTCTTTTTCTCATTTCTTAATAAACTCTTTACTCCCTTTCCCACCCTATGGCGTGTCCTTAAATTCCTTTATGTGACATAGCCAAGAATCTAGAAACTCAGAACCCGGAACGTTCCGCTAACACTGGTGTTGCAGCAGTAGAGCCCTCATGGATTGTTCATTTTAATGAGGGAAGAGAGACAATTCATAAATAATTTAAAAGCAAAGTACATTCAACATCCATCCATGATAAAACTCTTAGCAATCTAGTAATAGAAGGGAGTGTCCTTGAACTAATAGAGTATTTACAAAAAAAGTCGATTGAAAGAATTCCCCGTTAACAGGAACAAAATCTGTTGGAAGAGTTTCCCTTGAGATCAGCAATAAGACATGAATGCCACCATAACCATTTTTATATAATTGTGTACTGGTGATGTGAGCCAGAGCTATAGGCAAGGAAAATAAATAAAATTTATAAATAAAAGAGATAAAGTGACACTATTAAAATTACATGATTATCTATGAAGAAACTAAAAGACTCTAAAGAGAACTACAGAATTAATATGTGAATGTAACAAGCTTGTTGGATACAAGCAAGTTTGCTGGATACAAGTATTTTTATAAACCGTAACAAAGAAATGGAAAATGAAATTAAAAAATAAGATACCATTTACTACTGCATGAAAAAACACTGAATATATAGAAATAAATCTAAGCATTAGAGTGATTTATTGAATGCAATTAAAGAAAACCTAATATGTTAAGAAAAATAGAAGACAATATTTAAGATGTCAATTATATTAAAATTAATTTATAAATTTAGTGCAATCTCAATCAAAATTCTAGCAAGTTTCTTTGTGGATATTGATATGTTGATTCTAAAATGTATATTCAATTGCAAAAGATCAAAAATAGCAAAGGCAATCTTGAAGATGATGTGCAAAGATGGAGACTTATACTAGCAGGTGGCACCATTGATTATAAAGTTACAGTGAATAAGAGTGTGATAGAGACAAAAGATCATAGGAACAGAAAACAGAGTCAAAAACAGAGTCCACACATAAAAGGTCATCTAATTTATGACAATGATGACACTGCGGTGCTGTGGAGAAAAGGGTGATCTGTTCAATAATTGGTGCTAATTAGATATCTTTATGAAAAAAGGAAAGTATCTTTACTCTTATCTCACATATATCCAAAAATCAATTTCAGATGGATCACAGATCCACAAATTTAAAGAATGTACAAAAATATCTTCATGATCTTGTGGTATGCAAGGATTTCTCACACCAAGACACAAAGAGCTGACTGTAAAGGGGAAAACTGGTAAAGTGAACAATGTTGAAATTAAGTATTTTGTTCATCAAAAAACATCAATAAGAGAGTGAAAAGACAGCTCACATAGTGGGAACAAGTATTTGTAACTCATATAACTGATAAAGGACTCATTAAGTATACATAAAGAATTTCTTCATATCAATAAGGAAAAGCAAACAACCCAACAGGAAAAAAAAAAATAGGCACTTCACCAAAGAGGATACCCAAATGACCAATAAACATATCAAAGAAGCCCAATTTTATACTCATCAGAGAAATGCAAATTAAAACCACTATATGATATCTCTACATGCCCATGAGAAAGGCTAAAATGAAAAAGACAAATGATATCAAATATTGGTGAGGATGTGGAGCAATGGGAACCCTCAAATATTCTTGTGAATGAAAACTGGTACAACCACTTTGAAAACCTTGTTGGAATTTTCTACTAAAGTTGATCATAAATAAGCCATATGACTAGCAATTCCACTCTTGGTTGATAACCAATGGAAATGAATGCTTATGTGCCCTGAAGGACAGGACAGTGATATTCAAAACACACTATTCAAAACAGCAAAAGACAGGAAAACAACTCAGCCATCTACAATAGAATAGAATGGATAATGAAATTTTGGTATGTTCCAACAATGGATTACTACAAATTAATGAAAATGAAAGAATTACAACTTCATAGAACAATATCTATGAAACCAAAGTAATGTTGAACAAATCAAACTGGACATAAAAGAGTTCATACTGCATGATTCGTTTTATACAAATTTTGAAATCAGGCCAAATAATGTATGATATTAGAAGTCAGGATAGTGGCTATTATTGTGGGAAGCTAGTGACTACGATATGGGGGCACAAAGGCAGGTTCTCTTTCTTGACCCAGTTGTGACACTTTGTGAAAATTCACTGAACATAACATTATGATTTATGCATTTTTATGGAGGTAAATCATAATTCAATAAAAAGGAAGCTCATTAGCTAATACCATGGGGAATAAACTTCCCAACCATTAACAGTTCCTACCATTAAAAAAGGATGTTATGTGGAGTTGGATGAGATGAAGAAAATAAAGTAGGAGAGGGGCACAGGAAGCAGAGGAAGGAGTGAGTAGGAGGACTGTGCAATTTCAAATAGGGTGGTGAGAGGAGGCCTAAATGAGAACAGTTCATTCCCTTTTTCTTACCTGTGTGGTAAAATTTCCCTGAAAATCCCAGGTTGAATGTAAAATTTGTGATTTGTGCACGCAAAAGATTCTGAGTATCAAGCAGGGCCTGAAATACATAATTTAAAGAAGTGCATCAGGTAGAGAATGGTATTGAAAAGTTTTTAAAAGATATCTCCTTTTTGCATTCAGAGGATAAGACCATTCTTTTCTACAGAAAGGATTAAATGATAGAATGTAGTTTCTTCATTACTTTAAGACCAAAGAGATGCTTTCAAGATTTCATAATGCACATACATATTATTTTTATATTTTATATATATAAAAAAATTAAAAGAAACATTTATTCTGTATGTATCTAGTACATAAAATATATTTTACTTCATTCCTAAGGGACATTGATCACCAACTGACAAAAAGAAGCTACTCAAGAATATGTGTTGAAAGAAACAGATTGATTGTTAGATATATCTTTGGTTTTCAAAATACAAAGCTTTTCAATATTTAAGTCTGAGATTCTCAAAAGACAGTGATTGTTCATTAAAAGAGGATATTATGGTAAAGTAAATCTCCAATTTGCCCTTTCATTAAAAAAATAATCAACCAACCAACCCTACTAGTGACATGTAATGGTGTTTTGAATCAGGGTTTATATTGTTATATCCTATAAAGTATTTATCACTATGCTTTGAATATTTTGAGTATTTAGCAGATTTCTTTTCTTTCTCATTCTTTTTAAAATTCCTATTATTCATATATTCCTTCACTTTTCTCTCTCCGCCTCTCCTTTTCCCTCTCCCTTTCATGCTTTCTCACACACACACATGCACATTATATACACTATGGTAGTTGAGTGCCCACTCCAACCAGGCAGAAAGTAACTGTGAGTGATAGATTTGTGAAAGATCTTAGTCAAAACTTAATTTACACATGGGGAAACTGAGGGAGGAGAAATGACATGCCCATTTTCACAGTTAAAATTAGTGTCAGATCTTGTATTAATGATACAGATTACATGATTCCAAATTAGTTGCTCTTTTCACTCCACCACACATCTTCTTTTCTCCTTTCCATCATGTCTATGGTCTCAATCTTCTTAGGGGATGTACAGGAAGACAGTTTTTTATTCAGTGACCACCCTACATTAGTATGCCTTATGTGTGAATGCAAGTGATTTTCCTTGTATAAAAGCAGAGGAAGAGAACTGAATATCAAATTTAAATTCATCTGACCAATGGTAAGTTTTTGAAAATTAGCTGTCTAATTCTTCTTTCTTTATCACTATTCTGCTTACATGAGCAAACCCCCTCACGTGCACAATTGAATCATGTGAAGTGTGGGTCCTGATGGCACTCAAAGTTGGAAGACAGGCCTGTTCATGGATCTCTACATCTACCTATAGGAGCAAAAGGGGTCAATGGATGCTAATAGCATTAGGGATAGGTTAGGTCCTGTCCTTTCAAGAGGTTTGGTAGGGGAAGACAAATTTGGCTAGCTGAGTAGTGACAAAGTGAAGAACGGGACTTCCAGGTGGTACACTGGACCCTGGTGTGTGGAAGTATGCGGAGGGTGCTGCCTGGGTGCAAGTTGAGAGCCTTTCTCTTTCTGTCCTTAAGGAAGGAGCATCAGGCAGGGAATATGAAGGTTCAGATTCAAATTCTAGCTCTGGACCACATAGTGAAGTCACTAAGAGCACAGGCTCAGGAGTCTCATCATTTCAGCTAGCATCCTGACTCTGCCACTATTGGCTTTGGGACTGATATTAGTCTTTCCAAGCCTCAGTCTCTTCATTTGTAAAGCAGGGGTGATAATATTTACCTGAAAGCACTACTATGAGTATAAATGAGATAATTCATGCATGCTCTTAGCATAGTGACTGGCACATAGTATATACTCAACAATTATCAGTTGCTGCCCCTCTATTTTTGCTGCCGCTCTTATAACTCCCACTAACATAGTTGTTGTTATTGTTAGTGATGTCATAAAATTTATTTTACCCTCTAAACTTTTTTTCTGTAAAATGGAGAGTTATCTTACTCATAGAAAGATTATAGAAAGCTAATAAATACAGAAGTGCTTGGCAAACTTTGAGTGCCATAAAATATTAGGTGGTGGTGTTATAATCATCTTCAGTATATGTGGTTCTATATTTACATCTCATTACATCTTAAAGTTTTTCTCTCTTCTTTTATTTACCTTTGTTTCTTCCTATCCTTTCTACTCTCCTCCTTCCCTCTCCTCATTTATTCTCCTCAACTGAGCATTCTAGTTGGCTCTTACTCTCCTTCCTTCCCCTTACAGCTTTTCTTCTTTCTTTATCCATTTTACTCACTTTATTTCATTCTTTATCTTTTTCTCCTTTCAGTGCTAAAAATATAGATTGAAAATTCATTTCAAAATAACTTCTTGTGGATTCAATACTTTAATGTTAAAATTGGGTAAGTTGGACATTCTGTCTCTCTGAAAAAAAATCCCCAGACTAAACTTCAACTGTGCTTTGTGACCCTTGATTACTTTTTTAATGTATATTTATGATACTTGATAGGAAAAAGCCAACAAAACCAAACTTGTCCTGTTCTTAGGCTTATGAACCAAAAGTACCTGTGAACTAAGATTTTAATCAACTAGACTACATTGATTCAAATTATTGAATTAATCCTGATTTTGCAGGTATGAGTTGGAATTTTCACATTTATTTGATATTCTAAAAAGCAAAACTTAGAAATGTACAGAAACAGATGGTAGATACTAATATTTGTCCGTGTATGAAGAGGGAAGTTCATTTCTAGATGATATTTTATATGCTTAAGGTAAGCTAGTAATAGTTTCTTATTGTTTATATTGCTTTTTATGAAACAGATTTTGGGAGTTTCTACGCGAAGAATGTTATATGTTCATACATTCTTCCTTTCAAAATATGCTTAGCAATGGCCTGTTTTATGCAAGAAGCTCCAGCACCTAGCAATATTCTTAGAGTAAATCCTTTTTCATTGAATTCTTCATTACTAGAATTATTTTATTTAGCATTATATAATTACTCTATTATTACTATGAATAAAATATTATAAAAATGACATAAATGATACTTTGTTTGCTATATGCAACATACCTAAAATCCTGTGGTAGTATCTAAAGATCTTATCATAATAAGCTAAACCAATTTTCCAATACCACATTCAGAAAACCACATATATTTTGGTCAAGTAAATCTTCTTTGATGTGCAGAGTACTTTGCTAGTACAACCCTAAGAATATCTATATCTACTTTCAAAAATGGTCTGACTACTGAAAAATGGACCTTTTTCACTTTTTCGTTTTTTTTCAGTAGGTACCAGGGATTGAACCCGGGACCTCAGATGTGGGAAGCAAGTACTCAACCACTGAGCTACACCCCTCCCCTGGAACTTTTATTTTTAAGTTGTAGAATATTGTATTTATTTAGTAACCTGGTTTGTAATCCCATGTATTGACTATTATTTTTAAATAACACTTTCTTTTGCAAATTGAAAAATTAAAATCACCAATAAACCTAATTCTCAGGATAAGTTAATATTATGATGGGATTTACTTCTATTTGATTCAATAACTAAATATACTTATGTATATGCAGCTATATGGATAGATAGATATGTGAAATTAGAGCCATAAAATGAAAATCATAGCTATACAATTAGAAACAAAAACACCATTTTGAATCTTGACTTTTTCATTTAATAGGATGTCATGAGCTTTCTCCCATGACATTAACCAGATATTCTAATGAATGCAGAATAGTATATCAAATGGGTATACTATTATTGATTTAACCATTTCCTCCTATTGTTGTGTATTGAGGTTGTTTACATTTTCTTGGCTAATATAAATACTGCTCTGTGTATCAATACATATTTATATAGCAATGAAGGAGCCATTTCTGCATCAGAAAATAATTCTGTTTTTTCAATAAACAAAGCCACTTTGAAGCAAATATGAGAATGCTTACCAAAATGTTAAAAGGGAACATAGTATCCAATTAAAATGATAAAATAATTACATTTTGAATACAATTTAAAATGAAAATTTGACTATTTTCAAAATTTATTTTCAAATCTGAATACGTATGGTACCTCAAAGACTTCTTAATTTTTTGAGACTTATATCTGCAAAACCAAAATGTTTTCATGCATTGGTTTCTTGAAGGCAAAAAAGATCTCATTTAAAGAAATTGAGCTGTGAGAACTGAGTAAAATGGGGGCTTTTATATATCTTTGGAGTTTTTCCAAAGATTAACATGAACAGAATGAATATATCAGAGTAAATCAAAGAGACTAAAATTAAAAGTAACTGCAAAAAGTTTCATTTGGGGATTCATATTAGTCTTTCATTCTTTGGAACATCTGCTAATTTTTGTTTTTTACTTGAGCTTCCACGATTACATTTCGACCTGTTTTATCTTTCATTAGTGAACAAAGAGGCTTGGTGAGGCAAATTAAAGATGGTGAAGAAATTTTAGTGTCAAGTATAGTTTTTTAGCAGCAGGCCAAAATATCATGTTTCAGTACAGAATTTTTAGAGTTACTATTTCTTCATTGAACCACATACTACTTACCATAAAATATAAATAATATATCTACAACTGTTAAACTAAATGAAAACAACAGGACAACTAATTATGACCTCCTCTATCCATTTTTATATTTGTCTACACATAAACATACACACACACTCACATATTCAGTCAACAGAGACACTCAGTGAAAGAGATCATATTTCCATTTTTGGACATAGTAGACATGACTTGCATAGTTGAAGTGACTTGGTCACAAGGCTATTAAGTGCTGAAGAAGTGATTTAAACAGGGATTTTGGATTTCAAATCTCACTGCTCCTGTTGTCCATAGAAACAATGAGAATATTAAGACTGAACACTTATAATCTGCAGACAGAACCAAGGTGACATAAACCACTGGAAGAGATTAAGAAGTTGCTCTTCTTTTCACTTTCACTAACTGGTTGTCACTCTTAGTTTCCAAAACCTAAAGTTATGAGTGGGATGAAAAGACTAGGATGGTCAAGGAATACCCAGCACAACAAGGAATGTTTACTCACTGGACCACAGGATACTAAAGTGTCGCAAAGATCATCTGGGTCTTCCCCTGACCAAGCAGAGAACTGGAAAGATTCTATAAATGAAAACTGTTCCTAGATAAGGAAAATAGAGAAATATTCTGGAAACAATTAGCTCTACTACTAGAATGAGGGCATCTTGCACAATTACGAGGGAAGACAGCATTAGAGGAAAGTAGTAGACACGAAGGCAAGATCAACTTTGCTGTTTGTTTGCCTACACAATGACACAGGGAAAGGGAATACAAAAGAAATGCAAGAAATATGGGTAAGCTAGTACAGTGCCTACTTGGACACTTTTTTGCAACAGTATTTAAACTCCCTTGATTAAAAAAAAAAACCTAGAGATATCTCTGTACTACCTAATTTAATAACGTTTGTAATGGCAGAACAATCACTCAGCTCTTAGTTGTCCATATTGTAAATTTACAGTCTGCAAATTAAAAGGGGGAAACCACATTTAGCTACAAACTTAAAATATAAAGCCCAAAGGTTGGAGAGTATTTTCTATGTTTTCCATGAACCCTGTCGTAGTCAAGAAAACAGAGAGGAACTTTTACTTAGAACATAAAAATAAAATGAAAAATTAAATCAACAAAATTCCCACCCTTCACATCAACCCTAATCACCATATCCACCTATTTGCTACTTATAGTTAAGTATCCTAGAGATTTTGCTGCTTCTTGTTACCAGTGCCTTAAGCGAAGGCCACCAGCTGCTGACTGCCTAGTCCTTGAGCATGGTCTCACCAATATGACCTGATGAATGAGCAGCAAATTTGGAATCAGAATGACTTAGGACTCAGACTCTGCCATTTGGTCACTGTGTAAGCTTGGACAAGTTACTGAACCTCTTCAAATCACAGTTTCTTCCTCTGTAAAACTGGGATAATATATAGCTCACAGGTTTGGTATGGAGGTTGTATTAGTCAGCAAAAGGGGTGCTGATGCAAAATACCAGAAATCAGTTGACTTTTATAAAGGGTATTTATTTGGGGTAAAACCTCACAGTTACCAGGCCATAAAGCTTAAATTACTTCCCTCACCAAAATCTGTTGCCACATGTTAGAGCAAGAAGGCTGCCAACATTTCCCAAGAGTTCAGGCTTACTGGGTTCCCCTCTTCCCAGGGCTTATTTCTCTCTGGGCTCAGCTGCCCTGCTGGCTCCACAAGGCCAGCTGTGGACTATCAGGCAACCAGCTCTGTCTCTCTTCCCGGGGCTCAATTCTCTCTGGGCTCAGCTGCTCTGCTCCTCTATGTACTTACTTGCTGGGCTCCAGCTTAAAACTCCAACCTCCATTCTCTGCAGTATGGTTTCAAAGTCCCACTGATGTGGCCCAGTCAGAGCCCCAATCATTATTTAATCAAGTAAAAGTGAAACATCTGAATTCAATATAATCTAATATGCCCAGAGGAACAAACCAGTTTACAAACATAATCCAATATCTATTTCTGGAATTCATACACAATGCCAAACTGCTATGCTCTACCCTCTGAATTCTAAAAAGACATTATAATATTAAAAAAAACCTTAAATTGGAAACAATATTAAGTACAAAATCATATCATAATCAGCTTAAATAAATACAGTTTGTCTTGGGGCAAAGTCCCATCTGCTGTAGACCTCTGAAGCCTACAAAACCATTTATCTGCTTGCAACACACAAATGGACAGACAAAGGATAAACATACTCATTATCATAAGGAGAAACTGGGAGGGAAACATGAGTCACAGGTCCTCTACAGTTCAGTAAACCTGCAGGACATACTTCATTAGATGTCAAAGTCTGAGAGTCATTCTTAAGATGATGGTTTCTTCTCCTTGGGGTCTCATGGGGACCCACCCTTTTCACAGGCTTGCTCAAGGGCCATTTTCTTGGTTCCACCCTCATCAAACACCTGGGTGTTAACTAAGCTCTAGACCTCACACTCCAAGAGCATTGGGGTGATTGCCACACTTTATCCAAACTTTGGGTTAGAGTCTTAACTCCCCTAGTACAGTGAAATGAAGACATCATCCCTAACCTTTGGCATACAGGCTTAACCCTCACAGAGCAAAGAGTTGACCGCCTGGCCTTCCCTAATCCATGTGGGTCAGGTCCACCACCTCTCTCAGACCTATGGGGTTGTAACCTTAACCTCCATAATCCTTGGGGAATGTGCTCTCTGTACCCTGGGGCAGCAAAACTCTCCCTATACATTGGGTGGGAACATCCACCCTCTTCAACTGCTCGGGCAAACTCAACCTCTCTGTACACATGGGTGGGGCTCCTCCCTTGGCCCAAGGTGATTTCTTAATTCCAGATCTCAGCTTCCATGATTTTCCTCTTAAGCTGTTTCTCCTTCAAGCTCTCCTTTCCATGTCCCTTTTAGTCCAAGCTGACAGTGTTTTGTTCATACAGCTCTCTCAAAAAGTTTGTTGGTTTAGCATGCAGGAAGCAGGGATCCAAGCCATCAGACAGTAAGACTTTCCACAAGTCTTTCCGAGATAACTGCATCTTCAATACTGATTTACAAGTTCCAAGTTTAGTTAAATTCTCAAATGGGGCACTATCATCTGGGAGTTTGATTTCCCAAGGCTGGGAATTTCCAGAATCAGTTTCCGGTTTCTTTGTGCCCAACAATTCAATCCTCAGCTTATCTCGCTCATCTAGCATTTTGCTATAAGCTGCAAGGAGAAGCCAAGCTGCATTCTCCAAGGCTACTTTGGAAAGTTCTTCAGCTAAAAGCCCAGGCTCACCAAGACACCAGGAGTTAATCTTGCTAAGTTCTCTGTGACTTTAAAACACGGATTGCTTTTCCTCCAGTTTCCAATAACAGTTTCATCATTTACTTCTAAGGCATCATAAAAGTCTCTTAAGAGTCCATAATAAAATCTATCAGTAATTAAGAGACAAATAAAAGCTACTAGGAACTTTTAAGTACAATATAAAGGCTTAAACAGAACATTATACTTGTTTATTGGATGTGTGAATTGAAGATGTACAGTACTTTCATTCTTTCAGAATATGGTCATTTTTGTTTGCCATGCACATTAATTCCATCTATTAAAAATGTCACCATATAAAGTAAAAAGGTTTGGTTTTCTTAAAATCTCAATTACAGAGCTGAAGCTACTTTAGAAATAGTTTAATCCACCCATTACACAGATTAGAACACAGGTTATTCAACTTGCTTAGGAGCCCACAGCAAGGTAGTGGAAGTCCAGGGACTAGAATTAGCATTCCAAATTCTGGTTAGTGCTTTTTCTACATTTTCTTGCATTGACCTCTAAAAGACACTTGGAGGAATGAGTACTAATTTCTGATATAAGAAAGAAAAATATTCTCTTTCCCTGAAAGGATGAAATAAATAAGAAAAACCTTATCTGATGAAAGCAGTGACTTAGTCATTTTAATTAATAAATTCAGGGATACATGCTTTGTGTTTTTGTTATTATTGAACAGTGGGAATTGGAAGCTGCTTAAATAATGTTATTTTGGTAGTCATCAACTGTGTTGACATTTTATGTAGGCTTTCATAGATTTTAATAGTAACGAGATTAAAATAGTCATACTTAAAATGTGACTCTCATGAAGCAGAATGAGATCTAATATAATTTGGAAATAGTTTACAATGGAGTGGCATTATCACCCAGTGCTTGTAAAACGGAGTCCACTGAAGTTTAAAGACTGATCTATGCTTCATACTTTTATAAAGAGTATTTTACAGACCAATGGTTTTATTTTAAAAGGGAAAATATCAAACATAATTAAGCAATCAAAAACATACTAAATATGGACTATGGTGTGTCAGGTTCACTGCCCACTGAATTTCTCTCTTTTCTCATATCTATCATATGGGTGAACTTGGCTGATATTTCCTTTTCTCTCTCAGTGTGCTCCTTTTGGGCACCTTCTACATTTACATTTTCCTGTGCTAATGGAAACAAACAATATGGTAAATACTCATTTGTCTTTTTAAACTTAAGAGTGTAGGTCGGCCAGACATCTTTGTAGGAATGCTGTTGTTATCTTTATTTATGAATCGGGGGGGAAAGTTAATAATTTGAAGATTGTTATTATTATCAAGTATACAAGTAACAAATAAACTGATAATTGCAGTAATTGCTAGGTTAGCTGACCAAGAAGATTATCAAAATGGTCCTGTTCAAAGTAGAAGTTTTCAGCCAAGCTTAAGAAGAACTAACATTGAGCTGAGTCAGAGGGACTCTATTTAAACAAGTAATAGTTTCAGAGCTCTGACTAGCTTAGGCATGTGGTTTGCCTTGTAAACTTCCATTTTCTTTTGAAGCTAAATTGTGTTCTGTGAACTCACGGAGCCCCTGTATAACTTTGACTGAGTTCATTCTTGTTGTAATGAAAGATTTACATCTATGAAGACAATGTATGTTTTTCCATTTTGTTTTCTATTTAGTCCCCAGTCTTCTTAATTCAAATGGGGACTGAGGAGAGATGGAGGTAGCTAGTGTTGTCATTGTGCCATGCTATTCCCACTGCCTCTCAACCCAATGTGGGCTCACAGTGAGGGCTGATGGACATCCCTCCAAGTTTAAGAAAACTTTCCTCGGTCATTTCACTTCAATCTTAATTGAAACCAGGTGTTGGTTGAATTTATTATGTTATCTAAACATGTTTGTGTTCTTTTGTTATATGTAGGGGCACACTGCCTTTCTGGTACTATAAGCTATAGTGAATTTTCATTATACTTCAAAAGACTGGTCAGTAATTTATGTACATGTATTCCATATTCTGGTGTGCTTGAAGTGACAATCCATAATTGTAGTAGTTGGCTATTCATCAACTCTGACTCTCTGTGTTTCAAGGACAGTGAAACATTTGTTGTCCTATCAAGAGAAATAAAACAAAGAGTGGCCTCTTCTCAAACTGAATTCCCTGTTCCTGCTTATCTAACTTTCCCACATTTTTATTCAAGTCACTGCCCCAAAAACCCACGTAAAGGGGATGGATTCAAACACTGAGAACTTACCCTCACACTTTTTACCTTAGGACTGGGTTAGTTTTTGTGCCTAAGATTGTAAGCCCACAACTCCCAGCCAATAGGAGATGGGTAAGGTTGGGAAAGGAGGGAAATGGGACACTGTATCAGGGGAACTATATAATCTTTACACTGATCATGCACACTTGCCCGCTTCCATTAGCCTGGGCGTGTGCAATTTCTTATGAGAAAGAAATAAATTACTGCTGCCTCTAATCCAACTCTCTGTCTTCAGAACTTTTGAGAAGGTAGTCGCCGTCCCACTCACTATCAAGGTCACAAAAGCTGATTACTTGTAACAAATTTTGTTTTTAAAACTAATAAAAATAAAGTCAGTTTTTTTTAATTAAAAAAAAAAGTCCATATTACTATCAACAGTCTCTTTAAAGCACTGTAGGTCTTTTCTACCAAGCATCTCACAATTTCTCCAAAAAATACCCCTTATCCATTAATAAAACCTTTCCAGCATTTCGCTAATTACAAAAGCATGACCCCACCCTCTGGTATCAAATTTTGTATTAGTCAGCCAAAGGGGAGCTGATACAAAATACCAGAAACCTGTTGGCTTTTACAAAGGATATTTATTTAGGGTAGAACCTCACAGTTACCAGGCCATAAAGCTTAAGATACTTCCCTCATCAAAGTCTGTTGCCACATGTTGGAGCAAGATGGCTGCCGACATTCACCAAGAGTTCAGGATTCCTGGGTTCCTCTCTTCCCAGGGCTTGTTTCTCTCTGGGCTCAGCTGCCCTGCTGTCTCCACAAGGTCAGCTGTAGACTACCAGGCGACTGGCCCTGTCTCTCTCCCTGGGGCTCAATTCTCTCTGGGCTCAGCTGCTCTGCTCCTCTATGTGCTTACTTCCTGGATTCCAGCTCAAAACTCCAACCTCCCTTCTCTGTGGTAAGGTTTCTTTATGAGTCCCTGCCCATCAAGGGGGTGGGGTTCAACATCCTACTGATCTGGCCCAATCAAAGCTTTAATCATTATTTAACCAAGTAAAAGTGAATCCTCTGAATCTAATATAATCTAATATGCCCAGAGGGGCAGACCAATTTACAAACATAATCCAATATCTATTTTTGGAATTCATAAACAATATCAAATTGCCACAAAGGTTAAATGGGAAAATGGATATATGGTCCTAAAACATTTCCTAGTACTTAGAAGCTGAGTTTAACTCTATGAATAGCATCCTTTGTCCCTTCCTCTGCCAACATTAAAAAGTCTTTATCATTCTATCATAACATTCCATTATCTATTTCTTCCTGTCACCTTCTTGGAGAAAACTCTGGCATATGCTTAAAATCTTAAACTATATTTTCAAATAGAGGCTTAACTCTTCTAGGGGTTGTCTAATCAGAACTAACAAATGAGGAAAATGATTTAGGTAGCTGTATTATAGCAATTTTCATGGGACTTTGTATTTCTTTCTAAGTGACTTTAGTGAATTCATCATTCTCCATCTGAATGTTCATGTACTTTATTGTTTGGTTTCCCTTTCAATCTCTCCCTTCCATGCCCCTTTTAGTCCAAGCTGACAGTGGTTTTGTTCATACAGCTCTCTCAAAAAGCTTGTTAGTTTAGCATGCAAGAAGCAGGGGTCCAACCCATCAGACAGTAAGACTTTCCACAAATCTCTCCTAGATAACTACATTTTTTATTCTGATTTACAGGTTCCAAGTTTAGATTAGTCCTTAAATGGGGCACTATCTTCTGGGGACTTGATTTCCAGAGGCTTGGAATTTCCAGAATCAGTTTCTGTTTTCTTTGTGCCCAACAATTCAGTCCTCAGTTTATCTCACTCATCTAAGCATTTTGCTATAACCTACAAGGAGAAGCCAAGCCACATCCTACAAGTTTACTTTGGAACGTTCTTCAGCTAAATGTCCAGGATCACCATTTTCAAATTCTGCCTTCCATAAAACACCAGGCAGTAATCTTGCTAAGTTCTCTGTGACTTTAAAACACGGATTGCCTTTCCTCTAGTTTCCAATAATAGTTTCATCATTTACTTCTAAACTCTCATAAAAAGTCTCTTTAGTGTCCATATTCCTACCAACAGTCTCTTCAAAGCAATCTCAGCCTTTTCTATCAAACATCTCACAATTCCTTCAATTTATAAAACCATTCCGGCATTTTGGTAATTGCAAAAGCACCACCCCACTTCTCAATTCCAAATTCTGTATTAGTCAGTCAAAGGAGTGCTGAAACAAAATACCAGGAGTCTGTTGTCTTTTAATAAGGGCATTTATTTGGGGTAGAGCTTACAGTCACAAGGCCATAAAGAGTAAGTTACTTCCCTCACCAAAGTCTGTTACCATGTTTTAGAGCAAGATGGCTGCTGGTCTCTGTGAGGGTTCAGCCTTCCTCTTCCTCTTAAGACTACATGGTCCCA
>JAQZBX010006817.1:0-13999 GCA_029593785.1 Cabassous unicinctus | reverse complement strand
GGCGGGGACTCAACAGTCTACTGATGTGGCTGAATCAAAGCCCTAATCATAACATAATTTAATCAAGGACATCTCAGCTGAATCTAATACAATCAAAGGGGTTCACACCCAGAGGAACAGACCAGTTTACAAACATAATCAATATTTCTTTTTGGAATTCATCAATAATATCAAACTTCCACAGCAACAAACTCATAAAGACTTAAACATGAACATTTTATAACATTCTTTTCCTGTATATTTTTCACTGTTTTACACCTTGATGAAGAATTTCAACATAATTCAAATTCCAAAATAAATAATTAAAAGTTTATTTTTAAATTACTCTGAAAAGTGATGAAATAAAAGCATATCCTATTTATTTATTTATTTTTCTGTCTGGTTGCGTCATCGTCTTTTTGGTGCGTTGTTTCGCCACACGGGAGCCTGTGCCTTGCCATGCAGGTCTGGGACACCTTTTTTATTTATTTTTACCAGGAAATCCTGGGGATCAAACCCAGGTCCTCCATATGGTAAACGGGAGCTCAATTGCTTGAGCCATAGTTGCTTTCCCCATATCCTATTTCAGTGCTTCTCAAACTTCTCTGTACATGATAATCATCTGGAAAGCTTATTAAAATGCAGATCCCTGGGTTCTAACTCAGAGGTTTTAATCAATAACTTTGAAGTAGACCAAAGCATCCCAGCCTAAATGACTCCGTAGACACACAAGTCTGGTCTTGGGATATAGGTGACATCATACCATACTCTAAGAGCCACTGTTGTATTCCTTGACAGTTCAAGGTAGTTTCTAGTTTATTCATTCATAGGTCTGTTTCTCCTTTAGTTTATGAAATCTTTGATGCCCACTGCCTAGCACAATTACTGGTACACAGTAGGCACTCAGGAAATCAATGATCATATGAGTCAGGGAATGATTACTATAAATTCTCAAGTCAGAAATATTCTAGAAAAAAATAGAATGGAGGCAGTTCTCATTATTCATGTTAGTTATGTTCTATAAAGTCTCCACAAATACTGAATTAGCAAATACTGAACCACTGTCCCTAGGAGAAATACAGGGTTAGGTTCCTGCAAGGCTCTGATCACAACATTTTCCACAACCAATCAATATGTAGCCTCGTTTTATGTGTGTTTCTGTTTAAAGAAATCTTATTTAATATATATTGTTGATTCATTAACATTGAATTCATGAGCAACAGCACTATAACTGGTACCTAAACAAAGCTTATCTAGCACTTGTAGTTTTTCTGTAAGGCACATCACAGCCTTCTTGTGTTTAGGAACAATAGATAGCATTTCAGCACTGTGCTTGGGGGATATTTTAAACTGCATAATCATCAAGAAAACGCACAAAAAATGTGAAAATTGTGACACTAAATATACTGAGAAAAGGACACTTGTTTACAGTTTGAGACCTGAAACAAGAAGGCAGAGCGTTGTCCTGTTCAACCTCAGATGGGAACATGTGTATTGGATGACTCAACTTTTTACTGCTCTGTACATGTCTGCAAATGACTGTGAAATCTCCATGAGTATTGATTTTGGGGTTACAGATACATTTCAGCCAGAACTAAATTTGCAAATACAGAATCCACAAAGAATGAAGATTGACTGTCTATAAGGGTCATTGGAATTCAACTGTGATTCCAGAAACTGTGTTGGCCTCAAAGTACGCCAACACACTAGAGAAGTGTGAATTAAAAATTACACAACACAGAATTTTAGACTAATTTTAAGCAGCTTTCTAAACTGTTAATTAATTTTATTTCCCTTACATTTTCTAACAAAATCCCCTTTCAGCTGGGTTGGGAGAACCAGTTAATCAGGCTGCCACTTTAGGTAAAATGTGGTAACCTAAGGTAACCAGCTCTGACTCAGGGAAGATAAGGTGTGAGGAGGAAAGTGCTTATAGAACATGGAGGCGGTTTCACAATCAGTGTCCAACCATGAGTACTGCCGTCCCCATGTTTTTTCCTGAATTTTATTAAAAGAGCATTACACCAATTACACTCCCAAAATTATTCCCAATAAATGTTCCATACCCTTCACAATGGCTTTAAGAAAATTGGCCAGAAGCAGCATCAAGTCAAAGACATTGTGTAGTGTCAGGAAGTAGTGAAAGCTGATGTCTTCTCTCCTTCCTACTCACTCAGCTCTGGGCATTATTGCTTTTACACAGTTCCTGGTGTTTGTACTTTGAAGTCTTTAGTTTTATGCTTTCCTCTTTAAAGATGCATTTTCCCCAGATATTCATTTGGTTTACCTCCTCACTTCTTTCAGGTATGTGCTTTAACGTCATGTCCTTAGTTAGGACTTCCTTGACCACTCTGTTTTAAATAAATGTTCTGCCTATTACCCTCTTATCTTCTTTTCCTGCTTAATTTTTTTCCTCACAGAATTTATTACTATTGTTCTTGATGTATATTTGATTACAATTATTTATTTAATTCCCTTCATTGGAATTAAGAAGAGAATAGTATTTGGCTAGAAAATTTAACAGGGCAACTAAAGGTTATAGAGGTGATGGCTGCCATAAAGAAGATATGTTGAGGATGCCCCATTCCAAGAAGTGCATTTGTAAATAGGTTGCACCGAGTGGGTAGGTAGATCATCAATATTGGCCTGGAGCCCTCGCATGGGTGAAAGGTATGTGGGGCTCAGACAAACTTGTAAGCTGTGGATGCTTTAGATAAAAGAAGTCAGGTTTGGTATGATGAAGAACCTCCTAAGTTAGCGTTGGAGCAGATTGTGGATCTTGTGTTGGATGGAGTGAAATGCTTTGTAATTTTTTTTTTCTTTTGACTAAAATTAGGGAAAAGGAACCCTACCTAGACATCAGATTTGCAACAACTTTAATCTAATAGAACCCAACTGCAAATGGAGAAATAAGCAAAAATGCCTGTGAGATCAGAATAGCTGTCAGGAAGTAAGTAGTAAAGTTATTCAATGTATTATTTAAGAAAGGAGTTCAGGCTCTCACTTGGAGTTACTTTAATTTCTTTTACATATGGGTCTAATAAGTTTTGTGATCTGGTTTTCAAGAATATAACAGACTAGATGAGACAAATAAGGGAGCTAGAGAAACTGATAGCAAGGAAAGATGCTAAAGAACTTAAGAGAAGAGTTGGGCAGAAAACATGTAAATCACTACAGCAACTAAATACATGTACAAATCAGGGTGAAGGCAAATGGCCCAGCATTAACTCTATAAGCCTCAGAGGCATCACTGCATTATAATCCAGTCACTGATGTTCAATGATATTGAACATGATAAACTTGAAAAATTAAAATTTGTATCATAGAGTTAATAAATAAATCAATTCATTAATTCAATGTACATTTATTGAGTACCTACTATGTGTCAGGTCTTATGCTAATTGCTGGCACAAATAAATAAGATCCACCATTCATCAACAGGGTGTTCTGAAAAGGAAATGAGATTATATCCATGAAAAGCCTTTTTTACATTATAAAGAGATAAGTAAATGCATAAAAATATTAATATAGTCTAAAATAAGTTTTCCAGAAAATGGCTCATATCTTTTAAGTAAAATATTTTTCTTAGAATGGATTAGAGATGAGTCAAGCAAGCACTCTTAGGCATCAACTCATTCATCTTATTCAGTTCTGGCCTTAAAGGCCTTCTTGTTGTTATGGAAACAATCCAAAATTGCTCCTGCCTCTGGGCCTTTCCTCTTGCTGTTCCCTCTGCTCCTAACACTTTTCAGTACTCATTTCTTCTATGTCTCTGCTCAAATATTACTTTATTAGAGAGCCTTTCCCTCACCATTCTTATAAATTTGGCAATAACACTTCCCTACCACCCGAGGCTCAGACTGTCCTATCCCTTTTGCACGTTATTTTCTCCACAGCACCTATCAGTACCTGATCTATTATACTGTATACTTAGTAGTTTATTGTCTATATACTCCCACTTGAATATAACGATGAACAGGGCAGGGACTTTGCTTGTTTGGTTCACTGCAGAATTCCCAGTGCCTGGCTATAAATATTTGTTGAATGAATGAATGAATGAATGAATGAATGCTTCTGAGTTGGAATTTAGGGTAGTTTGGGCCTGAAGCTGAAGTGCTTTCCTAGGGCCAAAAAAAGGACCTACAATTGGGGGAAAAAAAAGATTTATTTGGACCACTCCAGCTTCTCTGGACTGGAAGCTTAGAGGGATAGTAAAGAGACAACGAAAAAAATAAAAGGATGGTGACTTTAAAGGTTGACAGAAAGGCTAGCTGACCTGAAAGGAGCAGAAACAGAAAAGGCCAAACATCGGAAAAAAGCCATAACAATAACTTTCTGACTTTCTGAAACCATTTTATTTGGGAGGCTAATCAGAAAAATAATTAATAGTGTGATTTCTGAAGGAAAGGTTCCTAGGCTTGAATCCAGCTCCAAGGACACTAAGAATCTTTTTCATATTGGTAACTTACCTACCTTTCTATAGCCTCAGATTCTTATTCTGAAAGAAAATGGATGACGATATCTACCTCCTAGTATTGTAAGTTTTGAATGACAATGTAAATAAAGATTAGTGCCTGGCACTAATAATTGTAATAAATTTTTATTACGTTTTCCTAATTCTAAAAACAAAAAAGATGCAAAGTTGTCACAGGTATGTATAAAATGTGATGAGATAGATATGGGGGAGAAAAAGATAATCTCAAAGCTTTGTCTAGTAAAAGACAAATTTTAAACCAGAGAAAATAGCAAATCTGGACACTACTTGGTGATGGATGAGTAATAATTATTAAAATGACATGATATTAATAAGATATTGTTATGACCACATTATTGTAAGTGATTAAGAAAAGAAAAAAGAATTGGGATATAAAATAGAGTCGATTATAATACAAATATAAAAAATACCTAACATCACTCTGGACGCTAATATTAGCTCCATAGTGGCTGTACTTCCATGGCATGGTGGGGAAAGCATATTACTACAACTGCAAAGCTCTTTCATGGAAATGTTCCTTCTTTCTCTCAGGGGGTGACAGCAGGAGATATATGACAATCATAACCTGAATAGAGTGTGTTCTGGTAGATCTAAGGATACATCATAAATTGTGATAATCTCAGAGGAAAATAACAGACTGTGAGAGCTGGAAGATAGCTTAGAAATCACCAAAGAGTTGCACTGAACAGGAGGATGAACATATTACTGCCTACCCCTCAGACTCTTGGGGCCTTGGTTCTGGAGACTGACATGGTCTCGTCTTTTATACGCAAAACCTTGGCAAATTTTATAACCAATGTACCTTGATTTTAACAGAAAAAGAAAATTTTAACTGTGCACTCATTAAATTATAAAAACCAAAAAAGCAAAACAAAACAAGAAAAATTAATTTTTGTAAATTTGCAAAATATAATTCTCATCATGTGTCATTTTAATTTCATCTTTTTATAGCCAATCCAATTTGACACTCTCTCGTAAAACTCCTCTCCTTCATAAAAATCTCTATAATTTTGGCCTGGGTTTCTGTTGTACTAAAGAAGACTCTTTTAATACTAGGATTAGTTCAAAAGACAAATGAAAGTTACTTATGTCTGCTTAATTTACCTAAAGAGAAGTAGCGCCTCCCCTTTTTTCCTTCCTTTTGAGTAAAGGAAGTTATGAATAGATACAAGTTTCAAATACATGACAAGATCAGTCAGAAATAGTGTTTGCAGATTTCAAAATCAAGTTTCAGAATATTTGTTAATAAAAAAAAGTAGCAGCTTAGTAGAGTATGTGAGTATTGCTCTCCCTGCTTAATCTGACTTCAAGCTTCTGTTGTAAACAGGATGAAGCTCATCTACTTCATTTAATTAAAGGTCAAGGAACCCCAAGTCAATTAATGTAGAGTGAAAAAGCCCAATTGTTGACTTTATACTCATCCCATGGACTTAGGATGAGGCAGTCCACTCCATTTTAGAACAAATCTTTCAACTGTTTACAAACACTTCAAAACTGTACAATTTCCCCAAGTAGAACTAAACTTTAATTTAAATCAGATTTGCTTTTAAACTTTAACTCACTGTTTAAAATATTTGACATCCATCTCTGTTAAAAGTGGGACCATTATAAAATTGCTCACTGTGCTACCAAAGGCTGTCAACACGGCTGTGCTTAGCGTGGAGGTGAAGGTGGAGGTAGTTTAGGTGGCTGCTTCTTCTGAATGGGGACTTGAGGGACACTGTAAGACAATGCCATGAGGATTAGATGGTCTTTTGCCATGGCTGCTTTGTGGGCTTGAAGTATATATGTGTATCTCCCTGTTGGTGCTCTAACCCTTTGTGTCTTTTCCTTTTAGAAAAGGAGCAAAAACAGGGGTGAACTTTAAGAGCTAGCTTGACATGCCTTCTTCTTCTTTGGATTTTTTTTTCATACTATCACCTCTGCTTCCACCTTGTTCTTAAAGTTTATGTCTTACTTTGCATCTGCTCAGGATCAATAATGGGCTCCTATTTCCATGAAGCTTTTCTTATTTTTAAATACATCACCTTCTTTTATAAAATGCTTTGTCACAGCCCTCTTATTTGGAAAGAAGTTGGGAATATACACCCGCTGGTGATGTGTGCAGGGGCTTCCTATATAGACAGGCAAAGCACAGAACAGAAATGTGAATGCTTTAGTCTTTGAGGTAATTAAAGAGAACATCTAAGCTCATATTTGTTTATGTTGTAACCTCGGGTCAGTCTCAGTATTTTTTCTAATAATAAATTCTAGGCTTGATTTAAATTTTGAGTTATAATTGGTAAAGTGCCTCTAAAAAATGAAAATTTTAACTGTGCCGTTTCTTTTTAAAAGAGAAAATTTTCTTTTTCTGTGTCGTTATTTTACACTAGTTAGGCCACTAACTCTTGCTCCCAGTGACCCAGTTCAGATGCAAATCAATTACCTAGATGGGCGGCCTTTACCTCCTCCAGAAGGAGTCCAGGATACCATCTATTAGGTTCCCAAATGGGAAAATTATTTTTTCTTTATAGTCTCAAAACTCAAATTAAAATTCAGATAAGGATACAAATGTCTAGATGCAATAAGTTCTGCATTATTGTGCTGTCTGCCTACCACATCATATTTCCTGCTTTGAAAGAAGAAAGTTTTTACAAATCTAATTACTTGACTCCTTTCCAAAAGAATATCTTTAGGAGCTCATTTCATCCATTTTTATACTTGGTATAGAAAAGCGATTTTGAGAAAAGACTGATTAAGAAATTTTCAAAAGGGTTTTAAATATGTTCCTTTTCCACAAATGCTTCCAGTTTCAGAAATTCCAAACAAGAGTTAAATTTTTCATTCCTTGAACCTATGAAAATCAGCTGTCTGAGTTGAATCAACTTATAATGACCTATACTCTCCTTCTGCTTGTCCTATGTAGAATCTAAAAGTAACACCATAGTAGAGGCAATGAACCTTTAGAAAGCCAGCAAACAGTCTGGACACAAAGGTCATGAGCAAATACCTAAATTTCTCAAATAAGGCACAACTGAATTATCAAGGGAGTTACTATCCACAGTGAGCTTTGTTTTTCAATACACAGGAGATTTTAGAAAGACTCCCTTCTATTGTAATTTGAATGCAAACATTTCAAAGATAAAAGAAGTTAATCAAAATTGTTGAAAACTAAACGCAAGTTCTTTGTTTTATAAGCTTGTTACTACAAGCTGCACAAAAACTAACGTGATTCCAAGAAAAATTGTATAAGCACTGACTAGACTGGGGGTATGGGAGTAGAAGCGTTTCTTCAGGTAGAATGGGGCTGGGGGAAGTTCTAATGTGTAGTCAGCCACATTTAATTTTGAGTCAAAGTTCTGAGTCAGTCAAGAACAATGGGCACTTGTATTAGATAATTTTAGTTTCGTATTTATTTGCAGTCTGTGAATGTTATCACGCTTCTCTACCCCAATTAAATACCATAAGAGAAGCCAAGGGTAAAACACATTCCTTTTTAATGATGGTTTTAGTCACTGAAAATCATCTGAATGTGAGTAGCTGCATTTACTCCTAAATAGCTGCTTCTGTCAAATTCTGAACATTGATTATTTTGATAATCAATTTAAGGAATGGTTTAAAATATTATGTTCTGTATTAGTCAGCCAAAGGGGTACTGGTGCAAAATACCAGAAATCTGTTGGCTTTTATAAAGGGTATTTATTTGGGGTAGAAGCTTACAGTTACCAGGCCATAAAGCATAAGTTACTTCCCTCACCAAAGTCTGTTGTCACATGTTAGAGCAAGATGGCTGCCGACATCTGCCAAGAGTTCAGGCTTCCTGGATTCCTCTCTTTCTGGGGCTTGTTTCTCTCCGGGCTCAGCTGCCCTACAAGGCTAGCTGTAGACTAGCAGGCAACCGGCTCTGTCTCTATCCCCAGGGTCAGCTGCTCTGCTCCTCTGTGTGCTTACTTCCCAGGCCTCCAGCATTAAAACTCCAACTCTCTTCTGTGCCGTGTAGTTTACTCTATAAATCCCCGCCTCCTTGGGGACTCATGTCCTACTGACGTGGCCCAATCAAAGCCCTAATCACAATTTAATCATGCCCAGGTACAGACCAGTTTACAAACATAATCCAATATCTATTTTTGGAATTCATAAACAATGCCAAACTGCTACATGCTCTAACTGGTATTATTTTATTATTATTATTTTTAAAATGTACATTTTGGGTTTAGCTAGATGTCTGCCATTCCTGTTATTTGATTGGTATTTTCACAGAAAAGCCAGTTTGATAAATAAGGCTGTATTGCCAATTGTTTCACTTATTTTCAACTTCACTCCCAACAGGGTTAGAAACTGAGACAATAGAAGGGGAAAAAAAATAATGAAACATTATCCATTCTCCTTTTACATACCCAGTGTGAATGAGTTTCCTCATTATGAGAGATGATCTCCAATTGCATTTAATAACATCCCACAGGTTCTACTTGGGGAAGCCTATCCTAGTAGACAACTTTAAGTCCAAACTTTCTTGCATTAAAATCCTACAGGTGTCCAGACTCAGAAGTGTCTCTCCTGGAGAGAAGTATAATAAGTCCATATTTGACCTTCAGTGTGCACACTTTTATTATCCTCTGCATGCTGACTTTTACTGTAGAGAGAAAGCATGTTAGGCAAAGGAGAAGAGAATAAAAAACAATCCTGCTCAGAGGGACAAGGACTCATACCCTCCAGAGACACAAAGTCATACAGGACAAGTATTAACACTGGAGAAACTCTGGGTTGGCAGCTAAAGCTCCAATCCAAAGGGCAGTGGTTATTTGAGTCACACCCTGAATTCCTAGTATAGTTTGGGACTGATTAGAGTTACTCAGGGCTGAGAGAAACCTTCTACTGCAGGATGTTATCATAGGGTGACCAGGGAACCTCAATGAGGCTTTCTTTGAGATTCCTTGACTCTGTGACTACGTAGCTGATAGTTAGTGGGAAAGAAATGAAGAAAATATAGAACACACTGGACCTTCCAGGATTCCCTTTTTCAGATAGAAAGCATTAAGGCTTTCCCCGCCTTTCTCGTGACCTTGCACAGCATTAGCCATCTCAGAGGTCTAGTCATCCCTGAGGAAAGCCAAGAGGTAGAGAGAGTCCAACAAAAAGAAACAGTGAACTGGCTCTCCAAGCATGCATATATGCTTTGAGGAAGCACTCTATTTTGTGCCACCTTGGGAATGATGACTAAGGATACTAAAATGCTGCAATTCTGATTTTGAGATAAAAATGTTACTTTAAATTTGTATTATTGTTTAACATTAGTAAAAAGCTTTCACATGTCATCTAATATCCTTACAACAACTCTAGAGAGGCAGAGCATGCACTATTATTGACACTTTACATTTGGGAAAACTGAAGCACAGATATGTTAAGTGACTTGTTTAAACCCACACAATAAATAATGAGCTGAATGGGAGAGTTCCTTATTTCCTTATGGTCTAAACTATCTTGTCTAGAAACAAGAAAACTAAAAATATCTGAACTGATATTCGTTCAAGGTATAATATTTTACACAGACAAGTCTTTCAATTTTTTTTAAAGAACCTAAAACAGCCTTTCCTGTTTTATGTCATGAACCCTGTCTTTCAAATATCTTCCCACATTAATAGTTTTACATTAATGTGGAAAGATAGTGTGTTTTGCTCATATTTATTTTTATTCCATGATCCACATTCTCTTCCTTAATATATAAATTGTAATATAAACACTCTTTCCTTAGTATGAATTAGTCTTTCATTTTTCTACCACAAATTTTTTGAACAGATCTAGTATTAAGCCAAGAAATTTATGCCAAATTGATGAAAGCATGGCATTTTTTAGTTCATTAATTTATAGTATAGAGTGTAGATGAACGTCTGATGCCCTGGGAGTTAAGATCCTCAAGTGCTCTATTGTGATTCTCCACAAGGCAAGAATGACTTTCACATTGATACTAAATGTAATTTCTGTCCTCAGGCCAGGCCAGTTTGGCAGATTGCTTTTATATAATCCCTGTGAAGCTGGCAGGAGGTGACTCATATACATAAATGCCTCTTTCAATCAGGAAGAAGGTGTCAGAGGGCTAGTGGGTGGTGTCAGAATGACTAAGTTTTAAGAGGTTAGGAGGACTGAAAAATGTTAGAATGACGATTTCTAGGGAGATGCAGCACACATGAGGATCTGGATCCTGCCAATGAATCAAAGCAAAACTTCGAAGAGATTTTACTATATTGTTTGAATTTTAGTCTTCATTTCATAACTCTTCAATGCAAAGAATTTCCCAAAACTACTCATAATCAGAAAACATCCCAGAGCTTATACAAGCTCTAGCAACGAGACTTGATTCCAAGGTGATTAAAGTGTAATATTGGGTATATTGCATGAAAGGGTCAGAGAAGTTATGGGTATGAAAAGGTTATGTGAATGTTACAGAATTTTTCAGAAATAGCCACAGTGAGGGAGCATGCCCCTCAGAAAACAAAGCGCCTACTCGCTATCACAGTCAAGTAAATTAAAAAGCTTTCCTACAAATGGCAGTGGTATGAAAGAGAATAAAATCTCTACTGAAATCCTTGACAGGAATTCAGAAAAATGCTGAGTAACAATATGGCCAAGAATCTAGGTGGTAGTCCATAACAGCCAAGCTCTCAGTGAATGCTCAGTGGAACAGATAAAAACCAATATGGTAACTGAACTCCTAGGGAAAACTGAACAGGCTGACAGAATGAAATTCTTCATTTCATAGCTTTGTGTTCTGGTTCTCTCATGAGGTCATGTTATATAACTGCTTTTTTTTTTTTCCTTAAAAATTTAAAGAGGAAAGGCATAAAAACAAAAGAGAGGCACATGTAAATTTATTACTAAAAACCAGAAGTGATCAACTCAAGCAAAAGTAAGAGCTTGGGTATACCAACATTATCATCAAAATGCTGTGACAATTTTTTCCCCCAAAAATGATAGCAAATAATGGACTTATAACTCTGTTTATTATGTTGGTTGATTGGCTTGCCTTAGATTATAACATCAATTATCTTCAGAACTGTATGATTACTGTCAATTACAACACAAGAACAATTCCTATTAGTACTTTTTTTCTTGTCATGTCTCCTTAAAGGTTACATATGTACTCTAAATATCTTCCAGAAGTTCTGGCACTGTTCTCTGACCTCTTCTTGTATAGATTTTTTCATTTTGGTATTGATTGATTTAAATTTTAGAGACCGAGAAGTATTATTTCAGAAGACTCTTCATATGGTTCACCACTGTCAATAAAGATTTCAAGGAATACAGAATCTTAATTCTGCTGCAAATCTATAACATGCTTGATTCCAGTGTTAAGAAGCAATCATTATTTCCCCCAGCTTGAGTTTTATATCAGTTGTTTTAAAGAATGTGTAATTGATTTTCTGTGCAGAGTTGGAAAGAAAGAAAATGGAATTGAGTTAAAAAGTCATGTTTTTCACCTTTTTTTCTAAATGTAACATTGAAGAGTGTATCTCCTAAAGAAAAAAAGTGAATTTGTATGATTTACGTGAATGAGTGTTTTGTTATTAATTGCAGGCTTATGATACTTTAATTTTATGATTTCTGTTTAATGTAATGGCTCTTGAAATATCCAACATACCATAGAACAGAGTTCATGCTTGCATTTATCCAAGATGTCACCCTGTCACGAAAGTTCCTGAGAGAGATGTGAAAACCACCCAAGCTAGCAATCATAGGTTCATAAACAGTGAGAAAATATATTGTCTATGCATCTGGAAGTAGGCAGTACTGCTTCAATCTAGGATGTTGGGGGCATCATTGTTAGAAAATGCAGGTGGATTCCTCATGCTCTGCTCCCGCTGGTAACAAAGTATGGAGAACAGAGAGGATTTTCTGTCATGAAGGCCTATCCGGAAAGATAGACAGTTTGTGGGAAGAAAGATTGAGTGCAGTTGGGCCAAGTCTGACTCCTGCTTTTCATGTACAAGCCATGTGATTTTGGGTGAGGTGTGAAACTCAGTCTACTGATCTGTTAAGATGATACCTTCTTTATGAGAATGCTGTGAATGAATGAAATAATACATCAAAGCACTGGATCAAATAATGTAAAACACATACTATGTCTTCAAAAACGTTACTTTTACCTTTCCCCTTTCCTGACAAATGCTTCTATACCATCAAAAGGCAAATCAGCACTCCTGAGGTACATATGGAAATGGGCCTCATGGTGATGGTTTAGTGAAGGTGGTATTTTATGTACCTCTCATCAAAGGCTACTCCCAGCCAATTCTAATTAAAGCTAACAGTATTTTTCTAACAATGGGCACTTGATATTTACCAGGCTCCGTGCTAAGCACCATGCATGGATTTTTTCATTTAATGCATTTAACAACTCAATGAATTAGGTACTACTATTTCATCCATTTTACAGCTGAAGAAACCGAGGCACACAGATTAAGTACATTGAGCAAAAACTAAGAAATGGAATATTCATTAGTAGAGGAAAGGAATTTGGAGTGAGGATGATGTGATTTGGGGATTACATGTACATAGCATTAAACCTATATTAACTGTAAAAGCTAATGTATTGAAAACACTAAACTGTAACACAAGTACCTGAAGAAAAAGCTTTGGTGATGTGGAAAGACAATTTGTCTTTGCCCTGTACTGTCTTTTCTAGGACGTTTGTAGAGCAAACAACCTTGGAAGAAAGAGATGGTGCCACCCTTCAGAGCAAAGGGCAGGTATGCTTACTGTCAAGTAGGGTAAAGACAATGTCATCCTCCGGGGCAAAGGTCAGTCAGGCTTACTCTCCATTATAAGAGATTCAGATTCCCTAAGCTTGGGTTCTTCTCCTGTAATGCACCTCACTGCATGTGCAGGTATGTATCATCTGGCCCTGTGCGCATCACCCTATAGGAATTGGGGGATGGAATACTAGGCTGAGTTAGGCTAGCTTGTTAACTTGTAAGTAGGGTAAAATCTCAGACCATTCACAGTTCTTGGTAAGTGGCAAAAATGAAACTTTTAAATATCCACGGACAGCAAAAGATCCAGTTTATTTAAGATACTACCTATTGCAATAGCTCATAGATATAGGTGGGAAAAATAATCGTCCCCAAAGGCAGTGTTTTTGATATACCAGAGAGGCTTTGTGATAGGAATGTGTGTGTGTGCGTGTGCGTGTGCGTGCACGCACACACACAGTAAAAGAGAAGGAAAAGAAAACATTGCTTGAAGCCAGGAAAAACTAATAAATATACATGACTGTAAACAGCTTTCTAAAGACAGGTACCCTGTGCTGAGCATGATATATATGTTTGCTCCTGGCTTGAAAATAAGCATCAGTACTAGATTCACAAAAGCTGTTAAATTTTTCTGGGGTTCAACGCTGCAGGAAATTGTTTTATATCTATATTCTCAGGAAGCCAACTGGCTGGTTTGTAACTTTATGCAACTTTCATATCTGGCAAATTGGGTGGAGGGAGTAACCAGAAAGAAGGGTTAATTTACTGTAAGTGTAATTCACAGTTAATACATTGCAACAAG
>JAQZBX010006816.1:0-52613 GCA_029593785.1 Cabassous unicinctus | reverse complement strand
AACTCAAACTCTCTGAAATTATCCCATAATATAAAACTACAGTAACCAAAGCAGTGTGGTATTTTCCTAAAGATGGACCAGTAGATCAATGATAGAGCCTAGATAGGCCACACATATATCCACACATGTGTGTTCAAATAAATCTCAGCAAAGGACCTTGTGTGATTCCAGGGAGAAAGTATCATATTTTCAAAAAATTGTGGTGGAACAACTGGACATCCACATATACAGAAATGAAACTCATTCTATTCTTCACACCCTATACAAAACTTCATTCAAAATGGATTGCAGATGTTTACAAAAATTATTAATATTTTTGAATATTAAATATTAAATATTTAGAAATAAACTTTGGAAAAAATTTCCAATGCCTATGATTAGGCAAAGAGTTGTGAGCATGATTCTTACAAGAAAAGACATGATAAAATGACCTTCAAGAAAATGAAAAATTTTGCTTTAAGAATAAGAAAATTATAAAATGGAAACAAAATTATATGCTAGGATATATTATTGGAAAAACATATAGTTATTAAAGAATAACTTTCAGAATATATACATTATCTAAAATTTTAATTTGAAAAATTCAACAACCCAATAAAAAATAAACAAATTTTTGAACAGATACTGATCAAGGAATATATACACTTTGCAAATGAGAAAGTGAAAAGTTTCTATTGATCAATATTCATTAGTCAATTGTAAATTAAAATCTTGCTATTTCTACAGGCCCTTGTGAGAATGGTTAAAATTAAATACTGAACATGGAAGCATTTACAAAGATGTGGAGCAACAGAAATCTTCTACATTATTTAA
This sequence comes from Cabassous unicinctus, assembly GCA_029593785.1. Taxonomy (NCBI): domain Eukaryota; kingdom Metazoa; phylum Chordata; class Mammalia; order Cingulata; family Chlamyphoridae; genus Cabassous; species Cabassous unicinctus. The sequence goes on along the minus strand of JAQZBX010006816.1, from coordinate 51,800 downwards.
TGCCACTTGGGACAGACACAAAGGATAGAGAGAGCTGTGACTCACAAATTAGTTCAGTTCTCAAAAATTCCATATAGCTTATGCTCTGGTAAAATAGTTCCCCTGTAGGTAGATATTTGTTAAAGAAAATAGAGAGTCCTGGGCTCATGTCAAAAAATGTTTATTTCTGTTTTTTCCTGTGGTAGTAAATGGGATTTTTCTCTGAAAATCATAGTGGAATCAGATGGGGCTTCTGGAGGTAAGACTCAAGAAAATGTGGGGGCACCCACAAGGCTGAGCTCCATGAGATTTTATCTCTCAAGCTCGCCCATAATCAATCTCCAGTAATTAGTCAATTACCATTTATTTTTCCTATCCAAGGATGATTCCATCTGTGGATTGTGCTCCAGATAAATTGTGATTCTTAGTTTACACCTATCTCTCCAGTTTTCGGGTAGTGGTTTGCCTATGACTGCAATTCTCAGAAGGAGGTTGATTTTCAGTTTTTAGCTATTTTCTTCTTGTGAGCATGGGAGTGACAATTTCAAAGTTCTTTATATGCAGGAATGGAAACATTCATTTTCATCAATTATAGTTATTTAAATTTTTTTCTTATGATTTACTTATTAAAAGAGGTCTTTAGCAGGGTGTAATTTTAATTTCCATATATAATATATATGTCTATATATATAATGGATATAATCTTTACCTTAAATTTACTGTGCTCAGGAATCTGTGCTTTAAATTGATTGGGTCTTTTTTCATACCCTAATAATGAAAATTTAAAAATATTTTCTCTGCTTGCAAGAATGTTTCCTTTAATTTTTGCATGTATAATTTTATGCAACTTAATATACCTACAAATGCTACCTAATTGTGCTGTTCTATATTATTTTTCCATACTGACTTGTTGTCTGGGGTGACAACACTCTTCCTGAACAAATGGGCAGAAATCCCACCCTCTTCAAGCTCCAAGGCATACTTACCATTTCTAAACACATGGGTGAATTTGCTCTCTTTGCCTGAGAAGATGTCTTCAGTCCAGACCTCAACTTCCATTGGCATTTTTCCTTTAATCTGTACTTTTTTTTGTCCCTTTTATTCAAGGCTGGTAGTGATTCTATTCATGCAGATCTCAAAAAATCTTGTTGGTTTCACATGCAGGAAGCAGGGCTCCACCCCATTAGACAATAAGACGTTTAACAGATGCATCCTGAATAACTGCATTTCCAATCCAGACTTACACTGAAATGACTGCCTGGTACTATGTTCAGTTTAATCTTCACATGGGGCATTACTCTCTGGGAATTCATTTTCCAGAAGCTCAGAATTTTCTAGACCATCAATTTTAGTTTCCTTTTATCCGGGAATTCATTTCTCAGCTTATCACTTTCCTCTCTCATTTTACTACAAGCATTTATGAGAAAATAGGCTATACTTTCCACATTTAGTTTGTAAATATCCTCAGCTAAATAGCCAAACTGATCACATTCAAATTTTGCCTTCTATCTAACATCGGGAGTAAATTTTGCCAAGTTCTCTGCCACTTAAATACATGGGATGCCTTTATTCCAGTTTGCAACTACATATTTACCATTTCTGTCTAGGTCCTTATTGGAAGTATCTATAGCAACCATATTTTTACAGAGTCTGTTTAAAGCAACCGAAGTGTTTTCTATCAATCATCTCACAATTCTCCCAAAATCTTCCTCTTACCCATTTTAACAATTTTCTCATTTGCATAACAGCTGCACTCCACTCTCCTGATACCAATTTCTAACTTAGTTTGTAAAAAAACTCCTGGGAACAATATATCAAAAATGTGTTTGCTTTTACAATAGGGATTTATTAGATTAAATAAAAACTTACAGTTCTGAGACAATGAAAGTGTACAAATCAAGGCATCATCAGGAGATGATGAGTAGCAGCTATGGGTGATGACTCACACATGGTGTTCACTCATCTTTCCCCTCTCCTCTGTGCCTCATTGCTTTCAGCATCTGTGTAAAGTGGCTCCCTCTCAGCTTTTAACTACTGAGGTCTTTCTCTCAGCTTCTGGGTTCCTCTCTGTCTCTGCAGTCTTTATTCTGTATGGGTGTCTTTTTTATCCCTCCATTTATAAGACTTCAGTAAGAGGATTAAGACCCTCCCCTGCACCCAAAGCAGAAGAAACAAAAGAAAAAATAGATAAATGAGGCTACCTCAAAATTAAATACTTTTGGTCTTCAAAAGACTTTGTCAAGAAAATGGCAACCTACTCAATGGAAACAAAATCTTCAGAAACCATATATCTGATAAGATGATGATCTCCAAGTTTTATAAAGAGCTCACAAAAGTTAAGGACAAAATGGCAAGCAACCCCATTAAAAATGGGCAAAATATTGAACAGACATTTTTCTGAAATGGCAATACAAATGATCAAACTATTAAGGGAATGCAGATCAAAACTACAATGAGATATCATCTCATACTACACAGAATGACCATTATTAAAAGAACAGAAAACTTCAAGTGTTGGAGAGGATGTGGAGATATAGGAACACTCCTTCACTGTTGGTGGGAGTGTAAAATGGTTCACCGTTTGTGGAAGACAATCTGGCAGTTCCTCAAGAAACTAAAGAACTGCCATATGATCCAGCAATCCCTCTACAAGGAATACATTCAGAAAGAACTGAAAGCAAGGGCACAAACATATATTTGTTCACCAATGTTCATAGTGGCATTATTCACAGTTGTTAAAACATGCAAACAACCTAAGTGTCCATCAGCTGATGAATGGGTAAACAAGATGTGGCATATTCATATGATGGAAGAATCAGTTGAGGAACCACGTGAAAACATGGAGGAACCTTGAGGATATTATGGACAGTGAAACAAGCGAGACACAAAGGATGAATACTGTATGGTTTCACTGATATGAACTAAATACAGTGAGTAGACTTATAGAGTTGAACTATGAAATATAGGTGGTGGGAAATGGAATGTGGAATGAGAAGGAGGAGAAGATGCTGGATGTATGTAGAATGTTTAATAGGATCAAATGTAAATATGTGGTAATATTTGGACTTGATGGTAACACATTATAATGAATGTAAAACTGTTCATTTACGGATGTGGTTGTGTCTGAAATGAGTAGTCCAGGAAGATTACTGTTGGTTGGAGGATAGCTGGAGGAAAATATTAGGAATGCATAGCAATGATTTTGGAAGTATATGAAGATTGGGGTTAATAAGATGAATATAGGAATGTTCTTCTCCTACAGGGTTTTAAGAATGTGTGATACATGGGAAAATATAGCTAAGGTAATTTATGGACTATAGTTAACAACAACATTGTAATGTTTTTGTAACAAAAGCAAAGTTGGTATTATATTAATTCTAAAGGTTAAAAAAAGAAAATGGGGTTTCGTTTTGTAAGATATGAATACGATTAAGCATTTTTTTCTCATCTTCATTTTTTTCATTAATAGGGAGACTATGTTATTCATTAATAAAAAGACTGTCATTTAATTAATCCATGTTCATCTGGGTATCTTTCCAAACATGAGAGGAACAACTGAGTTAAAAGTTGGAATTAGATAAGATAAAATTGCCTGAAAAAGAACTTTTTAAGAACAAAGTTTCCATAACTTGTTGAGCTGCCTTTCTCTGTTCATATATTTCTGTGGATTTGAAATAAAGTTGCTTAAAAAAAGACCTACCCTGGATTCCACAATCAAGTCAAAGGCCCTTATCTGAAGTAATTTAATCAAAAGGACCCACCTACAATAGGTTCCCATGCACAGGAATGCATTAGTTTTAAGGACTGGATTTTTTGGGGTACATAAAAACTTCCAACTGCCACAGCAGCCTTATGTATCAATAATTGATAAAGAATATTTAATTTTTCCACCTGTTTCTTCATTTCATTTTAGCAGTAGTGCTACATAAATAACCAGGATGTATAATTACTTCTATCAGTTAGTGTTCTACAACAAAAGAAGGTTAAGTAAATGTCACATATTAATGAGTATATAATTGATTATTTTCAAAAGATGTGGAAAATTATAAGGAAACTACAAGGACTGTGCAGTGTTTGGGGGCTAGTAAGCATACAAATCTGGCTTCTCTTAAATAGACTAGAGTAGTTCCCCAGTTGGGGTGAAGAAACATGAAAATGGGTAAAGTAAATAATATTATAATGTAAAATGTAACATAAAAAAAGATTTGCATGCATCCTGAATAACTGTTTCTTCTGAATTAAAGGTCAAGATTAAATCAACTCTACTCCTTTCAGGTTCTACTGACACCCTCCCTTTACCCTTAGCAAGAAAAAAAAGATTAAAAAGCAAAATAAAAATGTGTAAATAAATAAAAATGATTATGCATTGTTCTGTTGTCCTATTTCTTACTATTACCCTTATACCAAGTAACACAAGTGATAACTAACATCACAAAACAGTGTACCTGACTCCGAAGTTTCAAATGGGTGTAACTAAATATTTAGAAACATCTTCTAAATACAAATACATATCCTTAAGTCCAGAATTCTATGTAGATGAGGAAAATCCTAATATGCTTCTTATATACTTATCACATTGATCAAATCTGATGATAAAGATTTCAACATTTATTGTGTATTATATAACATTGTAAACATAAGGGTATAGACTTTGAATACCTTTTTCTAGGATATTGGTGTGATGGGAAAACTTTTTCCCTAATCTTTCACCATAGCTATTGTATAAGAGTAACTGATACATTCCTATCATAAGCCTGAGGATACTTAAAAAAAAAAAAAGAAAAATGCTTAAAACTCTATATGACCAGTAAAATAATATGGCCTTTATTTCTGCAGTTATAACTACACATGCATTGACAGCTGTTCAGTGGACATGGGAGTTATTCCCCCTGGGTCCTTTCTGTACCTTTTAATTCAAGGTGTTGTCAGAAAAGCTTTCCTATAAGAATGTTTTGTATGGAAAACTCATAGAAGAGTCAGAGACCTTCCACATTTATTTACTGCTTTCATAGCAGAGTCACAGAGAAATAAAAGGTCCCAGTTTGAAGGACAGCTGGACATACTGAAATAATGTAAAATGTGGCAGAAGTAAGTTTTATATATAACATGTATATGTATTTATATATAACATGTGGGGGGGGAGTGTTTTTATAAAAGTTTGGTGATAAATCGTCTGGGACCCAAGCAAATTTATTATTTATATGTATTTAAAGTAAACTATTTCTATATATAATTGAAGTGTACTGATTGACAATATGAAAAATATCTAGCACAGTGCCTAGAGTATACTATTACTCCATTCATGGTATCTATTTTACTTTAAATACATCAAATAATTAAATCCATCACAGTCACTTTCACAATTTTTCCTTATTGTAGATATGATAAATAAAGTATGAAATACCAGATACAATTGCCATGGATGGACTTTTATACAACCCATATCCTCTCATTAATAAAGTCATAATACCTTTTTTTCAACAGTCTTGCTTCAGTGATTTTTCTTCATTCAAAATGTAGTTGACACACCCTTACAAACACTTCCTAACAGGATTTTCTCTAGGGAATTAAATTGTAAATAAAAAAAGGGGTGGGGGGACTTTTAGAAAAGCATTTTTTACTGAAAGGTATGTAAAAGGTATGTTTGGAATTCCATCCAAATACCCTGTATATCTTTTTAAATGTGCATATACTCTACCTGCGTGTATGTGTGTGTGTGAAAGAGAGAGAGAAAAAGAAAGGATGGAAAATGCATATAGCACAGGGAATTTTGAAGAATTGGAAAAAGACCATAAAAGAAAGCATTTGAAGATGATTCCAGGGGTTACAGGAATTATTTCATGATACATTTGCTTTTTCAGAGGTTTCCTAGTAACAAGTCTAAGGACAATGCTTTGAAGGATCTTTTCCTAAAAAGATTTCTGTTTTCCCACTGATACTCAATCATTTTAAGTACAGCAGGACTGCATTCATTCATTAAGAGATATCAAAACTTGCACCAAGGCTAAGGAACTATTCACAACTAAGAGTTTGGCTTTCCACATTTTAAATTATATAGCTTTTCTACAGTATTTTTCTGCAGCTTTAATGTAAAATTAACCCTACGTCTCTATATATTCTCTAACTCACCAGTTTAATATTTGTCTGCCATGAGTTCTTCCACCCATTCCCTTGTAGCAGAACTGAAAACAACATGCAAGCCAATTAACTGATGAAAATCCTGATGTCCATTTTCTTATACAACATAATGGTCTTAAACAAAACATTTGCAGTAAGGTTGTTCTGTGGACTTGACCTAAGTTAGAATTAAGATCTTTTACACTAAATGCTTTACATGGTCTTCATTATTTTGCTCACAGCAGAAAGTAAATAAAACCACTGTCATTGGTTCCACTTGCAAGTTAATTAAAAAATATCAGAATGAAGTGCCTAGACTGCCAAAGTAGAATTTCTTAGGGCATCCAAGACTTGATGCTCATTTTCATAATCTTTAGACTAGGGATCTGTAAAGCACATCATATTGTTCTCTGAGTTAAAAAAAAAAAACAAAATAAAATTACAAGTAACAGTTTTTTATGCACACTATGATTTTTGTTGGTAAGACATATGGTTTCAACATATCAGTTCCCTCCTCTCAGATACACTGCCTATAAAAGTCTACACTCACATAAATGTGTGTTTAAGCAAGCAGGTTATTCTTTCATCTCTTTACTTCCTTGAACATGAAAAAAGATAACAGTTAGCTTCCTAAGGTGTTTCCAAAATCATTTCTAAATTGTACTTTCCAAATAATTTATGAGAATGATAAAGGTTTCCTCTATTCAGAAACCTAGCCATAATTGCTGCTTTTATTTTCATATTTCCACACTGTCCATTTCCTGAATATCAACCACATATGACAAGTAAGAAAGTCCCTGGCTATTAGCAACTAAATTAGTTTATTTCTCTTATATGATTGATCCTCAATTATTTTTAACATTGGAATAAATATTTAGTTTCACTGCATGTATTGAATTTTAGTGTGAGATTGGAAGTGGACAGATTAAATATATCTAGCATAGAGAAGAGGAGAGATTGGCTGAATTTTATGCAGGTAGTTATTGGCAAAGAGGGAAAAAGACTACTTTTCTTTACAAAGATAGAAAACTGTTGGAATCCATTGGATTGTGGATAAAGTAAAATAGTTGTGAAAAGCACGTTATCTGGTATTAAATACAGGATCATTTCTTAGGCCTGTTATTCAATATTTTCATGGTTTGGTGTAATTAATTGAAACTTTCTTGTCTATTTCTGCATATGCAAAAATGACTAAATATAGTACTTTTTTATTCACTGGTTTGTTATGGAAGATATATGCATGTTAATTATTTTTAAAAGTGACAGTAGTAAAATATGCTCCCATTTAATACCATTTGACATGGTAAAATTCTCAAATTTACATAGTGTTTAAAATAACAAGTGTGTAATAAAAGCAATGTGACCTGTCAAATGTTTAAATGTATAAATCTTTCCAAATTTTAAAAATGTACTATTTAATATTTAATCTTAATTTTGTATTATTTCAGTTAAATAAAGTTTCTATTATAATTTCTGAAGTCACCTCATCCTCATGAAAAGTCAGAAAAACGTCACTGAATTTGCCTCCTTGGGGCTATGGGAGAATAAGCAGATAGAGCTATTATTGTGTTTCTTCTTTCTGCTCTGCTACTTGGCATTCTTAATGGGGAACCACACCCACTTACTCATGATTTCCTGCATCCATCTGGTTGAACCAATGTACTACTTTCTCTGCCACTTGTCTCTCACGGACATCTTCTTCAACTCTGCTGTTGTTCTCCGGCTAATCAGAGACTCAGCTGCAAAGAGAAAAAACATTTCCTACAACTGTATGACCCAGCTCCTCACTGTCCACTTGCTGGCAGGTGTGGAAATATTCATCTTGGTGTCCATGGCTTTTGACTGTTATGTTGCCTTGTCAAGCCCCTGCCCTACATGGTCATCATGAACCGGCAGAGGTGTAACTCACGATTTTCCTGGCCTGGGGACTGGGTTTTTGTCACTCTATTGCTCTACTGCTCATGGTCCTCAGTTTACTTTTCTGTGACCCTAGTCAGATCAATCACTACATGTGTGATGTGAAGCCTCTTTTGAAACTGGTTTGCAAAGACATTCATGTGGTTAGTATTTTAGCTACTGTCAGTTCAGGGATGGTGGTGACTGTAGTCTTTCTTGTCCTGGTGGCTTTGTACATAAACATATTATACACTCTTAGGACCTGTTCCTCTGCAGGATGACACAAAGCTCTCTCAACCTGTAGCATTCATATTATGGTTGTAGTGTTGTTTTTTTGTGCCCTATATGTATACCTATGCTCTACCTGCTGAGAGCGAGAACAAGGACAAGGATATCTCTGCATTTTACGCTGTGATTATACCCATTCTGAATCTTCTCATCTATACCTTGAGAAATACAGAGATGAAAATTGCCATGCAAAGGTGTACTCCCAAATTAAAGTAAATAAAGTGATATTTCTTGTGTTTCAAATCTTGTGTTTTTAGCATAGTTGTCATTAGAGATAATGTAGGGCAAAAAATTAAGCTTTTTTGGAAGTATTACATGACCCCTGAACTTACAGGAATCAAAGAATCAAATTATTGTTATTCCTATAGCAATTTGCATTGGGAGGGGCCAACCTAGTTCTAGGTGTTAGCATTTAGATTTCAAAAAGGCAAGAAATATCTTCCTAAAGCACATCTCTAATCATGTCACTCCCCTATCCAAAAATTGCTATGTGAACTATTTATCATGGAATAAAATCCAACCTACCTTCTCACATTTTAGTTAGAAAATTTCCAAAATTAGTCCATGTCTTAACATGCTAATCTTAGAACTCACTACATTGGAAGAAATTATGCTTTTACACAATGATGATAGGCAAGGAAACATTGTTTAAAAATGACTTTCAATTTCTGATCCCTTGGTCTTGGCAACTTGTTTAATTTTGATGAGCTTCAGTTTTTGAAATGTTTATAAATATGAGGTAATATTATATTTTGTACAGATATAACAGTATGTGGGCTAAGACACATGTAACTCTGTCATGCCATATGGCATAACAGAAACTCTTTTCTTATTACCCCATGCTCTTTATTTATTTTCCTTTGCTGGGATATTTTAACAGCTACACTGGATCCCTCTGCCTTTTCCAAACCTACTCTACATTATCTTGACTTCTAGGTGTATTTATGCTTTCTCCTTTCTTAGGATGCCCTTTCCCATAAACTTATATATTGTTAATTGTCAAATACAAATATTTACTTAAAATAAATTGATTTAAAAATAATTTCATAAGGAGGTTTTTGAAATATTTAAACCAGGTCACTTGATTATTCCAAGTTCATAAATTCAAGTAAAAGTCAGTCAGATGACAGGAATTGCAGTAATTTTTCAGAATCTGTATATTATACACTGTTGACACTAGCAGATACGTATCTGATACTCACTCAGTTGCTGCATCTCATGCAGAAGAGCAGAGCAAGATAGAGGAAGGTGCCATGGTGTGCAGCAATGGGAGGAACTGCTGGGAAGCCTCATCTCACTAGAAAATATTATGGAATTCAATAAGTTACCACTTCAGCCAGCTGGTATTATTTACATTTAACTGTTAAACACTCTGTGTTTGATAATTATTTTCTTGTTGGCTTTGCCAAATTAAATTTTACCACTTTAAACTGGGTATTTTAAACATTTGTATTTTCTGAATCACTTTCAGATGATTCATGGAGGTTTTCCAATTTATGCTGGAAGGTGAAAAGTTTGCTCTATGGCTAAAGCAATGTATTTAAAAATATACATAACAGTTTTATTCTTAAGAAGTAAACTAAACATTTATTGCTTCTCAAATAATGTAACTAACAGGAAAAAAATGTATTATTTCTGACCAAACTAACACTTAAATTTTAATCTCTAATGGTCAAATAATTTAATAAAATATCTAATTATTCCTATTATAAAATAATTCCACAATATTTTGCACAATGAGACATGTTTAAAAATGCAACATAATTCTGTAGGTACAAATAATTAATATTAATATTCTATGTGTGTCTACCCATTGTGGTAAATTTTAAATTATTGTGATCATCCAAAATGTTTGCTTTTTTCTTTTCAGATACTCAACAATACATATCAAACTGAAATACATGGAAGTCACAGTAACATCACAGAAATCATTCTTTTGGGACATTCTTATGATGAGGATATATACAAATATTTTGTTTTGTGCTCTTTTTATTCTGTTATATTTCTCTCTTGGTAGGAAACCTCCTGATATTTGTCTCCATTGGATGTAGCTCCCTTTTTACCAACCTATGTACTATTTTCTTGGTCATTTATCCTGTATGGACATCTGCTACATCTCTAGTGTTACACCCAAACTGATCAGTGACTTAGTGGGGATGAAAACCATCTCCTACGGCAACTGCATGTTACAGGTCTTATAATGCACTTCTTTGGAAGTATTGAGGTTTTCATTCTTACTGCCATGGCCTTTGATCACTATGTTGCAATCTGCAAACCCCCTCATTACATGATTATCATGAACAGGACAATATGAAATCTTTTAGGCTTAGCTGCTTGGGTAGGAAGGGCGGTCCATTGGATTCTTCAATTGTCTGTGACAATCCAGTTGCCCTTTTGTGGTCCACATGTAATTGATCACTACTTTTGATATCTTCTCACTGCTAAAAGTTGCCTGTCCTGATAGCTACGTCACAGGTGTCCTTGTAATTGCCAATTCAGGTATGGTCACCTTGGTAACCTTTGTTGTCTTATTTGTTTCTTATGTCACTATATTATTCACTTTAAGAAATTATTCAGCTGAGAGAATTCACAAAGCCCTGTCTACCTGTGGGTCTTATATCACTGTGGTTGTCTTATTCTTTGGGCCTTCCATTTTTGCTTACCTTAGATCACGTAACACTTACCCTGAGGATAAATATTTGCTTTATTTTATACCATCACTGCACCTATGTTCAATCCCCTAGCCTATACTCTCAGAAATACAGAGATGAAAAATGCCTTGAGAAGGGTTTGGTGTCAAATGTTATTTTCAAAGCAAGCATGCAATAATTAATCTATTACTATCACGATACAATGGATGAGGTTCCTAAGACTTAGAGGTTTCATGCAAATCAATATTAATTCTACCATACAATAATGATTTGGAAACATAATTAATTATTTGAGGAATTGAGATGAAGTTGATAGGGTAGCTGCAAAGAAATCATCTAGGTCAAACCAATAAGGCAATGTTATACTTAGGAATGAATTTCAAGGGAAAAATTATTGCACATTTTATTTAAAAGTTCACATTGCTAGAAAGACCACATGGTGCATGTTACTACATTCTGTTGTAATGAGAATTTAAATCTATAGTTCATACAATAATTTCAAATTTTTATATTTGATATTTATTCATACATCCTCTTTAAGCCTTCAAGATTGAGCAATAAGGAAACCAGTATGATACATCTTACATACTGTGTTTCCTGAAAGTCAAAACTCTTTAATTCCCATAAAAAAATAACTAAGAAGATAGATTGAAAATCAACAATTCAAAAGTCTGATTACACAATTATTGGTGCCACCTGTTGACCAGAATTGAACATTATTTCCCATATGCTTTAAGGAACTGAGTTATATAATGCAAGTAGTGACTCATCCCCAGCTACCTAAAACTGGTAAGTAAATGGATAGTAATTAGTTCCAGAAACAAAGACATTTCATATTAATATGAAAACAAAACAATAAAAAAATAGAAATGTGTTCTAATAACAAAATAATCTGCAAGCAAAAACATTGTGATACAATAAATAAAGGAAATAATCTTGTTAATATCCCATAGATGAGATTTCAGGGAAATAGTTCCTGAAGAAACCAGAAGAAAATATGATAAAATACCATTCCTAAAAAATTATCTCTTACGACACTGAGCATTTATATTAAGGGAGAAGGAAATAGATTAGGGGATTATATGAAAAGAAAAGTAATTAAAATACAGAAGGTGATTCAGAATACATACATACAGTACAAGAGTTACACTCATTGTGGAAGTAATGCACAAAGAAGGATGACTAAGGTATAAATAATGATGGAGATAAATTTAAGTATGTCTCTTATAGTTGAACAGAATTTGTCGAATTATTATTTTGTCATGTTACTAATGGAACAAACCTGTTGCCAAATTTAACTTCTCTTTGGAAAACAATCATAAGACAATATGTCAAAGTCTAAAGATTTTAGGGAAAGTTTTGGATCATAAAACATTTTATTACCACACTATTTGTATTTCATTATTTAAGAAAGAGAAAAATAAAATCTTCATATTTAATAAACTCATAGTGTAACAATGTGTATCTTTCATTTAAAAAAATTCTAACAAGTATTCAAATGTAACAGCTTCTCTTTTTATTTGAGTATGAAATCTTTCTCATGTGGAACATTTCCTGTGGCACTATTATGCATTAATAATGAAATAAGTGACATCTAAAAAGACAAACATTCTAACATATATCCCCAAGTGTAAATCAAGGAAGAAATGAAATCTAGCAGACTATCACCCTCCTGTAATATCCTTTTAGTTGTTTATTATCTATATCAAGGAAATATTTTCCGTATCCAGATAGTAAGAAAAGAATTAAAATACACCTTAAAAATAGCCATTGTTATCTACCAGCATTTATCCAAATTGTAAAGACTGATTCTCTCATTTGCAAAGCAAGCTAATAAGAAGATTGTACGTATTATATGAGTCACTATGTGTAAAATGCTGACAGTTGAGTTTAGGAGGTGGTAAGCATTTAAATAAATATTCACTGTTATTACCACTTTTAGATTTGAACTGTAAAAACTTTCATTTTTATTCTAATTTTAAGTCTTCAATGTACTTTTATTTATTATTTTGGTGACTATATTCTGGATATGTAATGTATACACAGCAATGTAAGGAAAGGCAAAGAGAAAAAGAAAAGATTAAATCTTATTGCACACTATGTGACTAATAAATTAATATATACAACTGTGGGACATTTATATTAGAAATGCACAAATTAATGGCGAGATATGAGTGCCAAGTAAATTTATTATCTTACCCTTGACTATATATATGGCCATGACTCTTTTCTGGCCTCTTGTCTGAATGCAAAGTCTATGCACTGTTAGGCCAAATTATAAATGGCAAGAAGAAATCAAGGTGCCATTGCTGAGTGTCTGAAGAACTGCCTCGGAGAAATAAATTAAGAATGAATTTCTTGGCTGTTCAAAGTGTGAATGATGATATATTTGGAAATTCATGCTTAATTTATTTTAGTCAGTGTTGAAGGAGATAAAGATTTCCATAGTTTTAAAGAGCCAAGGAAATCTTGTTAGGAATGGAGAAGTAAATGCTCTTTTTTGAGCATGCGTGGAATAAAAGAAACCAACATTTTAGAGACTCTAATCTGTCATGATATATGGGAATTAATTGCAAAGGGGCAAAGAGTTATTAAACTTGAGATGGAATAACTTTATTGCACTCAAGGAGACCAGTGTGGCTGCTGTTGTGAGACTTTACTGTTAGGAATGAGAAAAAACTCAGTGTAGGTGGAGGCCTGAAGTGTAGTCCCCAACAGGTGTCATAAATTATCTACTGGGTGCAAATAGTAAGGGAACAGATGTATGTTACCCGACATATCCTTCAAATTTATTCATGAAATAAAGGAGCCAATTATTAACAAAAAAAATTTTAAGAATGTAGGGAAAGACTGAATCCCAAGGTTTAAGAATGAATACATAGCAGACTTGGTTTACAAGTTAAAATACAAATTTTACACATTCTAATCTAATAATTTGTAAGAAGGAAGATATTGAAATAAAAATGGAAATGTTCCTGTTTGTGTATAATCTGCTGGGTTTAATGCTTCCTACATATGCATGTTGACTGTACCTTCCAGAATGTTGATAGAGGGTTTTGTGCAGAGTAAGGAGAGACAGGATGATTGAGCCCACTAAGAAATGCAAGATACAGATTTATATTGGTATTTCATAAATTTACTGAGTGAATCTTTTTAATAAATAGAGAATATTTATGCAATATTCCCTATTTGATGCTAAATTTGAGCAGGCAAAATAATGGGATTCTCTTTTATTTCTGAAATTTCTTTGGCATTTGTTAACATTAAACTAAAGGAAACAAAGGAGCCAGTGAGTCATCTATTTATTTGCCTGTTTTGTCAGTATATAATCTACTTAACATCAGATAGTGTGTTTCAAACAATCCTGATTCCTTAATTAATGAAATTTTCTTAATGTATTTTATACCATTGTTTCCTGGAAGAATCATGTTCCTCAAGGGCCTTATGAACAAAGTATTAAAATGATTTTAAACTCTGGGAAAGGAAAAATGTTGCACTTATAACTATGAACACGAATTGGCAAATTAATTAGAATTGAATACAACAGTTATATAAACTTAGGTTATTTGTATAAAATAACTTCTATGTTTTATCTGATTATAGAAATACTAAGAATATATGCTATATTCTGAAAAATACTCCTTGGGATGATTTATGAAATCATTATTTCAAAAATAAATAATTCAGTCGACTTTAATAATAACAGGAGAAATAGGGAAACCATAAATATTTCATTAACCAATATTCTCCTTTGTTTATTAAACTAATAAATAGTTGAAAGCCAAAGTATTCTAAGGGCCATTCACAGGTGTGTGCATTGTTCTAGCCTCACCTTATAGGGAGCCTTCTTTTCTCAATTTTATATATAAAAATATTATTATTTAGTCTATTTATTTAAATCAAAAGACATACCACAGCCACTTAGGATTCTCATGCTATCATTTTTTATTATTCTTCATAATATTGTTAAATACGTAATGTTTTTTAATCCAAGATTAGGAACTTGGATGAGGCCAAAGAGATACCCACATTGAGTGCAAACAACTTAATAATTCAGATAAATAATATTTGATACAATCTTTAAAAAATAATGCAAAATTCCACAATAAACATAATGTCAAAATTTTAAATAAAGACAGGATCTTATCCTCTGCTTGTACAACTCACCTCACTCACTTCATCCTAAACCTGTATATCAGGAAGGAAAGTTACTCCAGGACAAGAAAGGCATACAGACTAAGCTTGCCTTTTCACCCTATCCACAGAATGGATGCACATTTGTTTCATTCCCTAAACAGGTGCAATTATTAAAATCTTTCCCTTTCAAAGAAGTCTAATTTATATGGTCAGCCTATTCATACAAAGTTTAGAATTAATTCCTTTAAAATATAGTCAGGATGGATCATTAAATAAAATAATTTATTTCTGCAATATGAACTCTGAGTCATATTATGCTTATCAATATTTCTCATGTTGACATGTCAACTTTTTTTTCAGGCAACCCTTTTGAGTATAACATTACATCACTGCATAACATCACTGAATTTATTCTACTGGGACTTTCCCAGAACAAGAAAATTAAATACTTGTGCTTTCTATTATTCTTATTTTGTTGCATAGCTATTTGGATGGGAAACTTACTCATAATAATCTCTATCACATGCAGTCAGCTCATTGACCAACCCATATATTTCTTTCTTAATTACCTTGCTCTCTCAGACCTATGTTATCCCTCAACAGTGATGCCCAAACTAATTACAGACTTGCTGACAGAAAGAAACACAATTTCTTACACTATCTGCATGGCACAGCTCTTTACAATGCACTTCTTTGGTGGCATTGAGGTCTTCATCCTTACAGTGATGGCCTAGGATGGTTACGTGGCCATCTGCAAGCCCCTACACTACATTGTCATCATGAGCAGACAGAGGTGTGAAGTCCTGGTCATTGCCTGTTGTGCTGGGGCATTTCTGCTTTCTTTTGTCCAGTGTCTTCTCACTCTCAATTTACCCTTCTGTGACCCCAATGAGATAGATCACTACCTCTGAGATATGTAAACTTTGCTGAAACTGGCCTGCCCTGATATATACAAAGTGGGAATCTTAGTCATTGCTAATTCAGGCATGATGGGTTTGGTGACCTTTGTGGGCTTGATGATGTCTTATATTTTGAAATTGTACATCATCAGGGTTTACCCTTCAGAAAGCTACAGCAAAGCTCTTTCCACTTGCAGTTCTCACATAACAGTTGTGGTCCTGTACTTTGTACCTGTTCTCTTTATTTACATTAGACCAGCCACAACTTTTCCAGAAGATTAAGTGTTTTCTCTTTTCTACACTATCATTGCCCCCATGTTCAACCCTCTGATGTACACACTGAGAAACCTGGAGATGAAGAATGCCTTGAAGAAAGTGTGGTGCCAGAAACCATTTTTGATTGGAAAGCAAATGATCTGAAATACATCTGATACACAATAAACACCCTGTTTAAGTGGTGTTTGCCTTATCTCAAATATACTAAAGCATAAACTCTGCTATAAGCAAAAATTAACATAGCCACTAGCATCAGTACATTAATATTATAATTTACTTTGATCTGTTTTTCTTTCTTACCTGCATTTCTTACATTGTTCCCTGAAATTTTTGTCATTCTTTCCTTCTTAATGTCTTTTACACTTTTCTTATTTTCTTTTCCTTTGGATTTTATTTATAGGTTGCTAAGTGGAACCCATCCTTCTAATCCACCTATACTTTGCTTTCATGAATGTATCTCCAAACATACATAAGCTACACTAATACCAATCATCCTAGTCTGAAAGGGCCCATAATACTTATATTCTTCATGTATTTCTCATTAAAATAAAAAATGGATCATCAGAAATTCAGAACCATATTTCTGAACTCATCCCATGCTTTTGTATATGCATTGCAACAATTTAAAGATGAAAATTTATTTATGTAGAGTCTAAACAGTAAACATATTTTTAAAGAATCAATAAATTCAAAAATTGTGAGGATTTTCCTAAAGTGATTTCAATTGGATCACTTTAAAAATCACATTATTTTAATAATTTCAGTAATACTTATTATGCATATGGTATCCTGAAATTTCTTTTTACATGGCAATGAAATGTTACAGTAAAAAGCAAGTTAGTCATATAATTTATTGTCCAACTTGAGCAACATTGACTATAAGAGGGAGTGTTACTGATAAATATGCTCAAACAATACATATAAAATGGGATGATGACAGGTGATTAGTATGACTAGCTACCTTTACATGTCTGGGAAATCTGGACATCCCAGTGAAAAGTTCAGTGCCAGTCGTGGAATGTCCACGTAAGTTAAATACTTAGAGCCAAGGAGATTGTGAGTTCAAAGGCAAGTACTAGTACTGACATTACTTGATCCAGAGTATGCTTAAATTCATTTTTTCAATTACCACCAACATCAAACTATAAACTTTCAATTTCTTATGGAACGTACATATGTCTTAGAATATCCAAAGAATTGAAAAATATTTTCAAATAATAAATTAAATAACCAATTATAATGGCATTAAAAATACTATAACAAAAATGATTTCAATTAACACAATTATTTGTGAAAAATTGAAAATTTTTTCTTAGAGAAAATCCCTATAAATGCTAGTTTTGAAATAATGATCTAATTTTTATTTTACTGATAAGCAAACTGAAAGTCAGAGGATTAAAAAGATTTTCAGTATCAAAATCTCGGCTAAAGAGGCAAATAGTTAAGTAAAAAAAAAAATATCTCATGTAACTTGATGACAACTGCCATAGTTTTATTTCAAGCTTACCAGCAAGGGAATAGCCTTCATAAAAGCCATATAAATGATTTCTGTTTTTATAGAGGGGAGAAAAAGTGAAATGTAGATTTGGATGATATTTTTAGAGTAGATACTATAGAAGAATGTCTGGTTAACTTGCTAACTAAAACATTTGTTTGAGTGATTGAATGCAGCCATTACTTAAAGAGGCTCTTAATCTTGTTAAATTTTATCAGAAAATTATTCCCATATTTTCCCCCCAGAACAGTATCTAAAGATAGTCAAATATCTTTCCTCAATTATGAGATAATTTTCATGGTCTTTTAACCTCCTTTTGACTGATACAATCCTTAAAGATTCTTTGCCAAGATTAAAGATCTATCACATTGTAATTTTGTGCTAAATCATTAATTGAATGTTAGTTAATATTTTGGATTTGTATGTTTGAATTTGAATTTGGGTTTAGTAAATATATTTCAAACACTACTGGCAATAATATTACTATTCCCCTCTCGCTTGCTTTCCTTTCCTCCCTCCTTCCCTATTTGTCTCTCTCCTTCCTCTCTCTTTCTCCATAAATATGTATATATTATGTATGTTAAGAAAGGAATTTACTGAACAGATTTCATAGTGGTTTTCATGACAACATGCCATGCAGACTATGGGAATGGGCTTTACACTGATGTCCTGCTCAGCTCTGAATGTTCTCTTCACTGAAGTACAATAATAGTGAGTTACAAACACACAAAGACCTTCTGGTTATTTGGTCACAAAATCTACATTTTGTAGAGTATGAGGACATGTAATTTGTTTCTTACTTGAATTGTATTCATGATTTTTTTTATCTTTTCCATAACTGCTTTTAAGGATTTTTCTGTTTTTTTGTTTATTTTTCACTAAATTGGATATGTTTTATACTTTGAAGCCAAGTAATAAGGGTTAGCTCATCACTTTCAGGTTTAGGCTTCTGTACCTCTGGTATCCCTCTTCCCCTAAGATTCCTCAGTTTACTGAACTTCTTGCCCAGCCATTGAATATGCAATTTTTAAAAAGCTAATTATTGTAAGTTAGGAATGTTCTTAAATTCCCTTAATGATTCATGTCAAGCACTGGTTTCCACAGAAAATCAAACCAGAGGCAAATTTGTATGCTAACACCTTGTTCAGAAATGTAATTCCAGGGAAGCTGGTCTGAGGGAAAATGGAAGTGAGGCTGAGATGAGGGAGAAACAATACTAAATATAATAAATAAATAAGTAAATGTCACAAAGTCTTACTTGGTATAAACTTTCTCAACATCTTCAAAAATAGTTCATTAAATAAAATATTTTTAAGTTCTCCTTATTTCCATAAAGTGACATAACATAGTATTTAAGAGCACAGCTTGAAAAGTTAATCTACATGGGTTCAAAACTTCTTGCTTTCTGGACTTTTGAGTTCGGATCCATTACTTAACTCCTCAGTGCTTTACTTTTCTCATCTAAAAATGTGGAAAATATATCTTTTTTGTAGGATTTACAGAACATGTAATAAGTTAATATAGGTAAAAATATAAACTGCCTTCTTAGTAAGGACTTAATAGTTATTACTTACTGTATTTTTATACTTATATTATCATTAATTTTATTTATTAACTTCCATGTACTTTTTTTTTAGAAGGCACTGGCGATTGAACCCAGGACCTCATATATGGGAAGCATGTGCTCAACCACTGAGCTATGCCAGCTCCTCACTTCTATGTACATTTTTTTAATAAATCAATTTTATTGATACATATTAATAATCATACAATCATCCAAAATGTACAATCAGTGGTATCTGCTATAATCACATATTTGTGCATTCATCAATTCAATCATTATTAGGGCATTTTCATTATTTCAATAATACTACTAATAAACAAAAAAACAGACAAACAGGAAAATTCCTCACTATGTACTTTTGACACTAAGATTGATTTTTCTATTACTCTATTGGAGAATAAAATTTCTTTCTTGACTCTAAAATTAAGCTTATTTTCTAGAAGTTAACATTGCAAGAGTCTACTGAAAATGGTAGTTAGTTAGGAGTTGCTTTAAAAATAACTAAATAATTAGATAAGTTCTGCAATTGCAATACTTATGTTCATACAATTCTTTTTTGGTTTATAAAGTTTCTTCATATCAATTTTTCTAATTACTTATAAAAAATGATCTTGTGAAGTACATGCAGGAGTTTTCAATGAACCACACAGAGTGAGAGGTCTCATTATCAGTATGAACCATACTGCAAACTTTCCAAAGTCCTGCTTTATGTCTATTAACAGAGCATGATTATTAATAGTGCCCTGTTCTACTCAAAATGATCAATTTAGACAGTATATTATACATTTTCCTACAATAAACTATTCGAAATGATCTCGTTAATTTAATCTTAACCATAAAAGAACTTTAATTTCACTAATGTTTGGACTTTGGCTAATTCATCATTGTAACCATAATTATTCAAAAAGTGTTGCCACAAATATTCAAAAATATTTTGCCGAATGAATGAGTTATTTTGATGATCCTCAAGATGGCTTAGGTCTAAAAAATTGATTAGTGCCATTTTAATTAGATAATATATTTCCCATTTTCTCATGAATGATTTTCTCATTACTTTTGTCATTTCAGCTAACTTGCTTGAGTCATCCCAAATTGTACTGGACCATGGAAAATAGAAATAATGTGACTGAATTTTTTCTCTTGGGACTTTCTCAGACCAAGACAGTCCAGATCCTCTGCTTTTTATTTTTCTTACTATGTAGATATTTGGTTGGGGAACTTGTTTATTATGATTTCTGTCACATACAGTCAGCTAATTAACCAGCCCATGTACGTACTCCTTAGTTACCTTGCTCTCTCAGACCTTTTCCACAACTCCATCGTGTTACCCAATTTAATGACTGACTTACTGACAGAGAATAACAACATTTCCTATAAAAATTATATAACACAGCTTTTTACCACGCAATTCTTTGGAGGTATTGAAGTTTTCATCCTCACAGGAATGGCCTATGACTAGTATGTGGCCATCTGCAAACCACTCCACTATGCTCTCATCATGAATCGGCAAAGGTTTAACTCAGTACTCATTGCATCATGTGCTGGAGGCTCTCTTCATTCCTTTGGCCTGATTCTTCTTACATTTTTTTTTACCTTTAGGTGGCCTCAATGAAATAGATCACTATTTCTGTGACGTATATCCTCTGTTGAAATTGGCCTGCACTGATACACACAAAATTGGCTCCTTAGTCATTGCCAATTCTGACCTGATGGGATTGAAGATTTTCTTGGTTTTAATGGCTTCTTATATTATGATATTGCACAATGTGAGAGCATATTCTTCCGAAAGCTGCCACAAAGCACTTTCTACGTGCAAGTTCTTACGTCATTTATGTGATTCTGATTTTTGTACCTGTCATCTTTATTTACGTTAGACCTGCTACAACTTTACCAGAAGATAAAGTGTTTACACTGTTCTACACAATTATTGTTCCCATGCTCAATCCTCTTATCTACAGTCTTAGGAACATGGAGATGAAAAATGCCATAAGGAAAGTATGGTGCAATCAATTGTTCTTGAAAAGGAAGCAAATAATATGAAGGGCATTTATCTTTAGATGCAAATGGATATCTTTTCATTACAACCCTTCACTTTGAGTCCCTCCTGCTAATTTGAAAATCAGCCACCACATGTAAATGCTAAGCCTTCAACAACAGCTGGACATTGGTGGTGTTCCTCTTTCAGTTTCCTTTCCTGTCTTGCTTCCTTTTATTTCATCCTTAGCTTGATATGAAGTTCCATGAAGGCAAGGATATTCCTTGTTTATTTCACTTCTCTTTTTCTGGTAACTAAGAAAGTGTATAGCATATATGAGGAGCTAAATAAATATTTATTGAACAAATATATTAATAAATAATTCTGCTTCTCACCCCGTTTTGGAATCAACTCTTTCATGGTTAATGATACACTTGAACATAAAACATCTCTATGATATTTCCTCTTCTTTTAATCTCTAATATATTTTTATTTCATACAGCCATGATGTTGGTCAGGAAACACTTCTTCCCTAAGTCCAATGGGAAAATTGCCAAATGAGCTAGACATCAAAATCTCACTCTCTAACTTTGAGACCCAGAAATATGTAAGAATTTCATAAATATGCCTACTTGTTAATTTGGATGGTTTTCGCAATATAGATATGTTGTTATAGTAAAGTCAAATCTTATGTACATTGGGTTCTAATTTCAGTATATGAGGTGAGAATTGGGTGTGGTTAAAATGACCCAAGATCACATAGCTAGTAAATGTTAAAGATGGGATTCAACCATAAATAGATATTTATTCTATTAGAGATGCCTGACAGCTAAAAGAGCAGAATAATAGTCCATATCTTATATGCATTCCAGCATTGTTGAACATTGGGAAGGGCAGAGTCTCCCAAACTATTTTTATTATACTCCCCTTTATCTCTTTCACCCACTATTTTTCCCAAGATATGCTCTGGATTTCTCACAAGTTCAATATGCCTGTGAGATTTCTCCACTATCCTGTTTGATATGTCATGGATGTTGGACTAATGTTGTTTTGGTTTTGCATTAAATATATATGGTCAGTGAATAAAGCAAAATGAATGATGTTTTTTAACATAAAAGTTTTATACTTACTTTCAAAATTCAAGTTTAAAATAGTTTAAAAATAATGTTTGTCAGAAAATATATAGCATATTTGATGATGGAGATCTATGATCTACACCTCCTTATAGAGAAGGAATTGAGATTTTATTATTTAAGAGGAATATTTTTACACAAGTTAAGAGTATATTATCATATATTTATCAATTTGCTCAACACTGAGGATCATAATGTTCATCCACGAATTCTAAATATATCACTTTTTTTTGGCAAATGCAATTACTTTTTGTAACTATATATTTTCCAATAGCTGAAACCTGTACTTTTTAGGGATTGATCTTTGAGAAACATAGATGGTTCCTGGAAACCTTCCTTCTCTACTTATTATTGGATTTGATCAGTAGTTTGCTTCAATATTACATGTTTTCTCAATTAACTTTTGTAACTGGTTTATTATCTTGCCACCAAAAATCCATTTCATTTCTGGTTATAGGTAACACTATTCCCCCACCTTACTTCTTTGTGCCTTTTTAAATATATTCCTTTTTCATTCAAGTTTCCTGGAGAATTTCTGAATTTGTCTATGAAGACACTGTTGTTTCAGTAGCATGTACTCAAATTTCTCTCTTATCTGTGCCTAAAAACTTGCCATGCTGTAATAGCATCTACTTTTGTTTTTCCTATTATGACATACCGGTCTGTATAATACCACTGAGAGTCAGTGGTTCACAAATGTGCCTGCTGCCCATTGGTGAGAGACTTCAATTGTACAAGCTTGTTACTGAATGAAAGGTTGACCAGAAATGTGCTTGGATCTTGGGAGTTCTTTCCACTATTTCTAACCTTCAATGAACTATGGTACTGTGAATTATGGGGTCTTCATCCTGAGAGACCACGAGGTGATCAAATGATGCAACTCAGATTTCCCTGGGAAATCATATATCATACTGATATACCAAGAACTCGGTAGAAATATAGCATCTCAGCACTGCTGCTGCCATCTTGGGGGGGTGGGGGGGAGGAATGTCTGGATGATGGCTGGAGGATCCTCATAATAGAGATAAAATCATTTTAGCCAGAGAAGGAGATTTGAGTTATAAAATGTTAATATAGGTAATATAGACAAAGAGTAGAGGAAATCATTTTCAACTTCAAAAGAAGGAAAAAGAAAGAAAAAGCAGCTCAGCACAGGAGGACCATTTGTAGTCATTCTGTGCAAGATAAAAAGAGAAAAGCCTTTTTTATATTGGCAATTTAGGTTATCTGATGGCCAGCCTTATCCATTCCCAGATGTTCTAATATGCACATCCCATATACTTAGATATGCAAAACCACAGCTAGCTCTTATATTCAGAGGCATGGCCAACATAAAGTAGACAACCCCTATGGCTACTTATTGGACTGACCTAACTTGTACTTCTTTTATTAACAAAATTGAACAACTGAGAATCAACAGAATTTGGAGAAATCCAAAAGCACACCAAAGAATAATGAAGATATAAAACAACAATTGACCATAGAAGAGACAAGAACTAATTAAAATAACTCTATAAATTTCTTTAAAATAGTCAAATTGAACATTTCTTAAGAAACAAAAGCACACTGTTATTTTTGGGGTTTTTTTAGTTGAACAATCAATATGGCCTGCTTATACAGTTCAAATTTGCTAATTTAATATGGAGATATTTCTTTTATTGGATATTTCAATTCTCTGACAAGATCTTGCAGTGTAAGACAAAAGGTGAAAAAGGACTTTGAAAATTACAGAGCATTATGCAATTTTGAATATTGTTGTCACAAGACTGTTACTTTGGGCATGATGTAAAGAAGTGATAAAATGCTAAACATGTATTTATTATAAAACACCAAGTTTTTCTGTTATCTACCTTTTCAAAAAATAGCAAATTTTTACAAACTTACTGAATTTTATCTTATCCGACATTCAAATGTTGTTGCCTACGTGGAAATTTTATAGAGACGTGGTCCAGTTCTCAACTTAAAAATTCCCCTCAAACACAATACTATAAAAATGATTTAGCCTGCTTTGCTCAATCATTTTTCTCCCTTCCTTCTTAGGGAATCTACCCATATAATATGCATAGCTCTGTAAAATAATTTAATCATTTAATAGTCTCTCAAATGGAAAGCTATAATTCTATTCCATGTAAACATCTGGTAAAAGCACTGTGTCAAGCAAAAGAGACTTAGCATGTTCTGCTTCACTGCTATTTAGCAGTTTATTTCCCTAGTATTACATGTTCCCATCTATGACATGAAAGACTTGGATTACATAATCTCTGAAGACCCCTTCAGATTCTGAAAGTGTGTGACTCCTGGTTCTCCATTAATTTGGGAATAAAAATGTTATAGTCACATACTTGTTTGACTCCTCCCTGACTTCCTTGTTCCACTGGATAAATTGAAAATATGGGAAAATATAGTATTGAGGAAATCTATTGCTGTTTCTGTGCCTTAGTTCCTTCTCTGTAAAATTTCGATAATGATAATGCCTCCTTACAGGGTAATTGTTAGAATTAAATTATTTAATAAGTATGAAGTTCTTAAAACAGTGCTAGAAGGTAATCCACATTAAGTAACTGATTTTAAGCCACCTTCTACCATTACTAAACATAAGATCCCATCTCCATCATCCTTATCGTCACCCTTATCATCAGCCTTATCATAATCATAGCAACAAGAATAACATCAAAGGCAACCCTTTTGCATGTGTCAAATTAAATCCCCTAAAAGTCAATATTTTTTATTTTATTCCATGAACAAAATTATCTATTTTATGCCTATTATCTAAGGAGAGAAATCCAATATCATTCACACAGTATTCAAGCATCTGACACTCTGTGACTGTCTATAAGAACATACTTTAATTTCCACAGCTCCTCATATCAACTGTCTTATACAGGTAGATAAGACAGCTTACCACTACCCAGGCATGCCCTGCTCATTCACCCCTCTACCCTTTATTTGATATCCCCACATTAGAATGACCTGTTTCACGCTGTGCCCCCTCCCAATACTACCAATGCTTCCAAGGTCATGCCATACCTCATTAAATTCAGGGAAGCTCTCTGGCCTACTCCAATATTTAACACTTCTGTGGTTCCCTAAAATCATTCCATTTCTGACATTGAAAGGACACTTAATTGTGTTTGCCTTGTTTGAATATTTTTTGCTTCTCAGTTGCTATGCTTCAAAGCACAAAAGAAAATGTAAGCATGCCAGGTCAGCAGTTTTTCCAAAGTTTGAAAGAGCAGAGACTATAGAGATAAACCCTTGCTCAGAACAGAACTCTAAAACTTCATTGCAAGATTCTTCACTTCCTTGAATTTTGTTTTTCCTTATTCCATCAAATGAATACTGCAGTAACTAACATACAGGGCTACTGCAAAATTCAAAGAAAATTGCGTGTATGAAACTCAATGTTCAAAGAAATAATAGTTCCTGATGCTTCTCCCTTGGAAGCCCCATAAGTTTATGAATATAGAAGGTACCCAAAACATTCGAGTGGTAATAGATCTAGTCATCAAGAAAATGGGTTTGGAGAGAGTTAGTTTCCTGGCTCCAAAATTTACTTATAGCATGATCTTGGGCAAACTAGGTAACTTCAATTTATTCATCTATAATTGGGTAATACTTCAACTCCGAGGTTTGTTGTAAAGATTTGATAGATTCATTTATTAGCTTAAGACAGAACCAGGCACATATTAAGATTAAGCATTTAATAAACATTTATTATCATACTACTACATATTTTGTTTTATCTAAGCAAAAATTATGAGCATTATGATAAGCCATGTTCTTATTAATATTACAAGTTTTAAAGTTGCTTATTAAAGTACCTGTTTTCAAAATGAATAAACACATCTAAGCAGATAAGGTATAACATAGCTTTCCTGCTGAGAACAATCTGTCTTTTCTTACCTGCATACTGGAGTATTTTATACGAGGGAAGTTTTTGCTCACAAAGCAAAATCAATTCTCTGTTTTCAAGGCTGAGTTCATCCCCATAACCCTGAAGGTAAACTTTTTGCTTATTGAAGTTATTTAACACTTTTGTTTTCTCTCTCTCCTTTGGATTCATTCACCCTACGTGAGTCAGATGTTCATATTTTCCCAGTCCCCAATTCTATGATTGTTCTTTATCAGAAATAACCAATCTCTAAATTAAACTCAGAAGAAAGAAATGTACACCACAGATAGATAATAGATATTGAGTAAGCTCATAAAAATTTGACATACGTATTTTCGTTTTACTTTATGTTGGAGGAAAAAAGAAAGAAAAACAAGAAACAAAACAAACAACAACAACAAAAACAACAACAAAAAAACTCAAACAAACACACTAGCAAGCAGTCAAACAAAGCTAAAGAAGAATAGAGTTCCTTCTTGGGCCCTTGAGGAGCCTCTCAGGCTGCCTTGTTCATCAATCAGTTACTCTGCAGGCTTCTCTCTGCAGGTTTTGAGGCAGGTTTTAACGAGTAAGCTAATTTTTTTTTTTTGGCAACCTTTTTTTTGGCGGGGGGAGGGCGGAAGGGACCCAAAAGAAGCTAGTACAAAAATAAACTTTATGTTTTCTCTGTCCTACAGTATCAACTAGATGTTAGATATCCTGGTGGATCACTACTCTTAGAGGAACCAGGAATTGAACTAGGCACCCCACACACTCAAGGCAGAAATTCCTCCACTGAGCAACCTCTCCAATTGCATCAGTTAGCCCTTCAGAAAGCTATTCAGTCACTTTTCCCTGGGGAGATTTTACTCTCCTAGGGCAACGGAATCCAGCAGGCTGTATTAGCAGACCCTTCTTCCTTCTCCTGGTTAGGTTGAGTTCCCTTTTGAACTTTCAAATCAGACCCTGATTACTGAGTACACTGCACCTAAATGATTTCAAGCCTCTTCTAGACCACCTCCTCCTCCCAGGGGACCATAAATAGGCACTTGAGAACTTCTTAAGTGCTTCCCACTGCCTGACTTCCTTAGGGGACTTGAAATTCTGAGAGTCTTCAGCACAGAACTATTAAATTGGCTGCCTCCACCCTCTCTCTGGCCAAGACTCTGTATCTGAGGGTGGTTAGGTAAATCTGGCTTCCTCAGCAGATTCACCTCTCCCCTCAGCTTGGTGCTACTTTGAGCCGCCTGGTGTGCTCCCCAAAGCTCTAAGGGGGTCCAGGAAGCCAAACCCACAGAAAGGAAACCCCTTTCCACCCCTTGACAGAACCATCCCACTCTTGGACAATGCTCCCGCCAAATGTATAGTTACTGCCAGATAGAAAATCATGAAGCTCTCCCTTTTTCTCCCTCTTCTTCAATAGCTGGCCCCAGCTGATGAGGGAACTAAACACCTGTGCTTTGATTAAATCAGTTACTCTTACAGACAGAACTCTTGTAGCTGCTATCAGAGAGACAATTCAGCACAGCTATTAAAAATTGAGCTGCAAAGTCAGTGTCTGCTGACAATCTCTAATTACCCAAACTGTTTAATTCCTCTGGGGATGGTACATAAATTCTCTGAGATTCTAATAACAAGAGCAACAATACAGCAAAACATTGAACACTTATTATATTCTATGCCAATATTGATCTAGGAATTTAATGTGTTTTATGTGCCAGATCAAACAACTAGGTTATCATAAAGAGTTCTTTCTGAACCCAGAACTTATGTTCTGGTTCTCCATAATGCACACTGTGCATCATGTCCTCTTATGTGAGAACATATTCTAGTCACTCAGGCTAAAAGGTATGAGCTGGACTGACTTATGAGCCTGGCAAAAAGACCCTGCATACTCATCTGATATCCTTGAATAAAGAGTGTTAGAAAAAATGAATGCTCATTTACTTTTCTTTAAGGTGAACCCAATTCAGTTGAGGAGTCATTTTAAAATAAAGTATCAGAACACAAATAAAGACTCTTTGCAGCCCTTTCAGATGAAAAAGTTAATCCGTGAGAGTTTTAGATATAATCAAATTGTCCTGAAAATGTTGACGGTTTATGTAGAGAGGGAGAAAAATTATTTAAATTAAGATGACTTTGAAATACTTTGGATATATTGTGACCAGAATCATAGGCCTTGCATTGTCTTTATGGAATATTAGAATAGCATAAAAGTATCTAAATACTCCCTCTTAGTAGAAGCTTAGAGCAAACAGTGGAGAAAAGAGTGATGGACAGGAAGAGTTGACCAAGGCAGGAAGTTATACAAAACTGTGTCATTCACAACTTAGTTTGGCCTCCAATCTTTCCATTAGGTCCCATGCAAGACAGCTAATATTCTTCAAGCCTGGTGGTTTCTGACTGCCTTGGTGCTGAAATAATGTGCCTCTGCAATATGTGTTTATAAGCTAAATTAAGGTATTCCTATAATAAAATTTAATATGGTGAACAAATATTTTAAATAAAAATCATATATTCATTAGTAGACTTTTTTTAATTTTTTAATTTTTTTTTTATTTTTAAAAGATACTTAGATTACTTAAATGTTACACAAACAATATACGGATTCCCATATGCCCCATCTCCCACACCTCCCACAACCTCCCACATAAACCTCCTTCATTAGTGTCGCACATTAATTGCAATTGATAAACACATCCTGCAGCTTTGCCACCAGGAATGGACCATCGCTCACATTGTAGACCACACTCTCTCCCACACAGTTCTGCATGTTATATGATGATATAAAATGGCCTATATCTGTCATTGCAATGTCACTCGGGCCAATTCCCAAGTCCCAAAAAATCCCCTGTATTACAACTGCTTTTCCCTCTCCCTGCCCCCAGAACATCTAGTGGCCACTGGCTCCACATCAATGTTGTAATTTCTTTCATTGCTTGAATCACAATATGTCTATAGTAGATTACCAGTAAGTCCACTCTAGTCTATAGCTCTTCCCCCCATCTTGAGGAGTCTGGGATGGTGATACCCATTCCACCTCCAATTGAAATGTGACTTATATCCCAAGGGGAAGATGGATAGAATTGTCCTGCCTGCAGCTGCAGGCTCTCTCCATTCCCTGGGTTGGCCATTGTCCATTATCATCTCCCCACCAGTTGTCCTAGGTGAGTCCAATGAGCTGTAGAGTAGGAATTGCTGCTCCACCAAGATTCTGGACCCATTTGGCACATGGACAGCCTAAAGACTCAAGTCTCTGGACATACACCTACAAACTCCAGCACCAATATAGTTTTGAATAGAAGGGATAGATAAGCCATGTGCAGGGAAGACATAGTTGAATCCAACTCTGTCACTCTCAGAAGCACAAACTCCAAAGTAGGGTCCACTGGCAAGGAACCAAGCTCTGGAGCTATCCACCCTGACATAGCACCTGGGTGTCTCCAGAGTCCTCAGGAGCCCCACTATTTGGGGTGATATCCACTTTGGAATTCTATGAGATCCTATTGAGATGTGCATAAGCGTTACCTCTGGGATGACATACCCACTCATTTTGAAGTCTCTTAGCCATAAAAAGTCATTTTAGAATTCTTAAAATTGCATAATTTAGAACTAAAATATTTCTTAATTACCCTGTGCTTACACTCACGTGCTGAGCAAGACAACATACTAAATTATTCTATACATTCATTGACAAATGTTCTTGCAGTCATCAGTAAATGTGATAAGGACTGTAAAATGAAAGTCAGAATGAACAAGCAGCAAATATATCAATAACATTATATCAGTTGATTTTGTTGTGAGATTAATATATATTTTCATCATACTATCTGCCAACAAAATTTTGTGGTTCCCTAGGAGAGACGATAATAAAAGGCTTCATAGTTCTCTAGCACAGCATTCTCCCTAATGGGATGTCTTTCCCCAGATCCCTCCTGAAGGAAACCAAGCCCCGCAATACCATGCACACACACACACACACAATCACACACACCCAAGGGAAGGCTTCTTTACTAAAAAATCCAAATAATCCCAGGAACCATACTAGTTTCAATAAAAAAAAACAGAACCACAATAATTATCTAGTTTCAGCTAATTTCCTCTGGCATAGAGAAAGGGGTTTTCCTCCATTACTACAGATGATTCCGTAGATCCAAGGAAAATACAAGTTTTGCTAGATGTATAAAAGTCCTCTAGAATTGAAACATTGAGAAAGACAAACATTACTGCCACTATGCTTTTCCTTGACCTCCCTCTGGCTGCTTGGCAAGAGTAATTCAATCAGATAAATGTTTTATGGAAGTAATGCACTCATTTTGTTGAAAAAGTGTCAAGTGCCTGGACTCAAAGAAATGTCTGAAGAGATGTGAACCATTACAATTTCAACCCTACAGGAAATTCTGTTAAAAATTGTTTGCAATGGTATGTCAAAACATTTTGAAAGAGGAAAAATATTTAAATAAAACTGCTAAGAAGAGGGAATTATAACTATATTCAAGAGAAGATAGGTGTTTTGTAAAGTTCCATCAATGGCAATTGCATCTGTTTTCTACTGGCTCTTTAATAATTTATTTTATCTATAATAAAGAAAAATTGTCTAAGCAACAGTCATGGAATTAATTATTTGATGGAATTAGAATAATATGTTTAGATACCATAAAGTGGGCAATAAAAAATTCTAGGCACTCTGCTGTATACTTTCCTATGCTCATTCAGTTCATTGTCACCTCAACCAGCAAAATTATTCAGAAGAACTTAACCTGAATATTTGAATTTACTAAGATCAAATTTTTATGTAAAATAAAGAGTTGTTTTGGATTCCAGAGGATTATCCCAAAACTTTTATATGAATGTACACACACTCACACACTATGTATATTCACATAAATACATATACTACAAACCATGATGTTCACTTCTGCAACATTTTATATATTTTTAGAATACCCAGTGGTCCTTCAGACTGAGTCCCTTTACTTTTCTGTGACTGTGCTATAAAAGCAGCAATTAGATGTAGAACATCTCTAACTTTTCCTTGAAGCTTCGTTTCAAAAGAAACATGTGGGAATACCTTGAATTAAAAATTACCTGAGGTTCCCAGAAAGAATTATTCCTAAGGCCATTGTATGGCAGCAAATATCTGTATTGTTATGCCAGAAGAAAAAAACCCCCAATATAATAGTGGGCTTTTATTTCTTAAATTTATGTTATATGTAGTGTTATTGACACCACCAAGAGGGCCTATTTGCCCAGTGCACAAAGAAGCCAATAATGAGTCACCAGGATTTTGAGAAAAGAAAGATTATTATGTAGTTGGCCAGCAAGGAGACTGGAGGCAAATCTCAGATCTTTCTCCCTGAATAAAATGGGCACTGGGGTTTTATAATGACTGGGGAAGGTGTGCTTAAAGGAGTGGCTAAAGGTGAGGTGCCATGAGATTATGCTTGGTCCTAAAATGGAGGCTTAGCATGCCCTGTGACTAGAATCAGTTTGTGCTGGATTTAGAAATAGAAAGTGTTGTGTGGAGGCAGCAAGCCTCCTATGAATAAACCTAGAAAGGTGGGACATTTAAACAGAAGTTTCTGGAAACCCCTACTAACCAGTAAGGGAAGGAGTAGTCTAAGAAGTGGGTTTGTGAGTGGTGGTTTTGAGGGGCCAGAAAGTGGCAGTTTCATTATTAAGTACATTTTTGGCAACTGGGTATCAGCTAGTATTATTATATTGGTTAGAATAAGGAAAACACCAAAATGCATAGTCAATGTTTTTCCTTTTTCAGTTTTTGTTTGTTTTTATATTTTATTTTTTCCTGTTATGGGGAGAGGGAGAGTGTCAGTTGAAAAAAAACAACGAAAGTTGAGTAAATCAGCCGTAGTTCACCAACATTTAAATCCCTCATGGACACACCTGGCCACCTACTGTATTCTATTTAACAGATGTTAGACTTCCATTCTTTCTCACCTCCAGGTACTGTACATTCCTTGTGATTTACTTTCAGCTGTACACATATGTTGAATAATAATCTTTTATTATATACTCACTATAGTACAGCACTTGACTTTACCATCTATTGCTCTAATACCTTGACCAAAAATACTTATTCATATAGCTTTGAAATATTTTTTGCAACATTGGGAAGAGCTACATGAATAAAGAGATAAATTCACAGAGGAAGAATAAGATATTCTTTTATCAATTATTGATTAGCAAGGCATGCAATAAGACAGTAAGGGATAAATGATAGAACAGCAAAATTAAAGGGCAGATATATTCATAGTTAGACATATGTGAAATTATACCTGCAAAAGTTAAAGAATAATCCAGAATCCAAAGAAGAATATTTTTAAAAGTTCATTATTAAGGCATTAGAAAACCTTAATAATTTTTAAAGAAGAGATATTATCCAGATAGCTCAGCACTCCAGGATCACAAGAAAAAGCTAAAAACTGAAAATCAATATCCCTCAGAGAACTGAGGTCATAGGGCAAACTGCCCCCAAAACTGGAGAAATAGGGAGATACAAAGAATTACAGTTGAACTGGAGCTGAAAACTCAACAGGACTCAGCCTTTGGTAGGAAAACTAAAAGGTAATTGACTAATTACTGGAGAGTTAATATGGAATACCTTGAAAGAGAAAATGTAATGGAGGCTCAGTGGGGGTGACCACCCCACTTTATTGAGTTTTTCCTCCAGGAGATCCATAAGGTTCTCACTGTGAATTTCAGAGGAATTACATTGGCTTCCAACAGGGCAGAGTAGAAGTAACCATTTTGAAATATGCCCAGAGCAATGACAAATACTTGCCCTAAAGGGAAATTATTTTATCAGAGCACAATCCATTTGAGCTTTTCCAGAATCTAACTGACTTTGGGGAAGTTAAATACCCAAATTCTGCACCTTCTAGCTTCCTGTCTTCATCTAAGGGATATTAAATATTATACAAGATTTCTGTTTCTCCAACTCTTTGCCAAAACATATGTTCAATCTTTAATTTTAACCAATATATTTGGCATGCAGCAGTGTATATAAAGTTTTGGTTTTCATTAACCTAATGGTTATTGAAGTCTAGTGTCTCTTAATTTACTTATTTGAAATGTGAATATCTTCCTTGTGAAGTATCAGTTGGAAGCACATGCTTAATTTTGTTGATTTATTTACTTTTTGCTAAGTTTTGAACTAATTTTATTTATTCTGAGTAGTAGATCTTTAATAATGATATCCTTTTCAAATATTTCTAATATTGTTCAATTTTTTTATATACTCATTGTGATTCTAGCATTCAAGAAATTATATCATTGATATGGAGGCAGTGGCCACTGGAGGTTCTGAGGAAAGGGAGAGGGAAAACAGGTATAATACGGGAGCATTTTTGGGACTTCAGAATTGTCCTGAATGACATTACAATGACAGATAAAGGCCATTATAAACCTTGCTATAACCTACAGTATTGGGTGGGAGAGAGTATAAACTACAACGTAAACTTTAATCCACACTTAGTGGCAATGCTTCAAGATGTGTTCATCAATTGCAATGAATGCACCTCACTAATGAAGGATGTTGTTAATGTGGGCAAATGTAGGAGATATGGGGAGTGGGGCATATGGGAATCCCCTATATATTTTTTAATTTTTTAAATATACTTTTTATTCAAGTTTATCATTCATACGTGAACATACATAAACAATAAGTGTATAGTAAAGATTGGGAACTTAAAAAATAAAAATACATAACATCATACAGAGGTCTCATACAACATGCCTCCACCAACACTTTGCATTCTTGTGAAACATATGTTACAAACTATGCAAAAGCATCATCAAATATTACTACTAACTATAGTCCCTACCTTACATTTGTTGTATTTTTCTCCCAACCCACCCTATTTTTTAAAAATATATTATATTACAGAGATTGTGAACTTGCAAAACAATTATAGACATGTGTAGAATTTCCACACAACACCCCTTTACCAACACACCACACCGTGATGGAACATTTGTTACAGATTATGAGGTGATATCATCAGAATATTACCACCAACCAAGGTCTATAGCATACATTTAGCACACCTTTTCCATACACCTCCATTATCAACACAGTATATCTTTGCCATTGATTCAAGTATATTATAGTATTGCTGTTAACCACAGTCTATAGGTCAAACCAACTGTAGCTTTCCCATCCTTCTCCACATTCCCGCCACCTGCAATAGTAATGTACATTTATTCTAGCTCACAGAAGGACACTCTTGCATTTGTACCCTCAACCACAATTCTCATCTACCTGTGGGTCCACTATGTTATCCAGTCCCTAGATCATTGTTTAGCTTTCTTTCAATTGACATTTACTACCTCAGACTACACTTTTCAGCCACAATCCCATTCATAAACCAGTTGCTACTCACTATAATGTGTAACCATTAACTCTATCCATTGCCTAACTTTTACAGTCAATTTAATCAAAGCTTCTACGTACATTAAGCATCAGTAGTTCTTCTCAACCCTTCTCTTACCTCCTAATAACCTATACTCTAAGTTTTAATTCCCTGTGTTTATTCTTTGTATTTAGTTCATATTAATGAGACCATGCAATTTTTGTGTCTGGCTTACTTCACTTAGTATAATGTCTTCAAGATTCATTCATGTTATGACATGTGTCCCAATTTCATTTTTTCTTACTGCAGCATAGTATTCCATCATATGTATATACCACATTTTGTTTATTCATTCATTGGTTGATGGGCACTTGGGTTGATTCCATCTTTTGGCAATTGATAAGGCCACTATGAATATCCATGTGCAGATGTCTGTTCAAGTCATAGTTTATAGTTCTTCTGGATATATTCCTAGTAGAATTGCTGGATCATATGACAGTTCTATATTTAGCTTCCTGAGGAACTGCCAAACTGTCTTCCCAAGAGGCAGTACCATTTTACACTCCCACCAAAAGTGAAGGAGTGTTCCTATTTCTCCACATCCTCTCCAGTACTTATTGTTTTCTGTTTTGTTTTTTTTAATAATGGCCTTCCTATGCAGTGTTAGATGATATCTCATTGTTGTTTTAATTTGCATTTCCCTAATAGCTAGTGATATGGAAAATTTTTTTCATGTGCTTTTCGGCCATTTGTATTTCCTTTTTGGAGAAATGTCTATTTAAATCTTTTGTCCATTTTTTAATTGGATTGCTTGTTCTTTTATTGTTGAGTTGTAAGATCTCTTTATGTAGAATGGAAATAAACCCTTTTCGAATATGTGGTTTCCAAATATTTTCTCCCATTGAGTGGGCTGCCTTTTCACCTTCTTGATGAAGTCCTTTGAATCACAGAAGTGTTTAAGTTTGCAAAGGTCCCATTTATCCATGTATTCTTTCATTGTTTGTGCTTTCGGTGTAAAGTTTAAGAATCCACCACCTACCACCAGGTCTTGAAGTGTTTCCATACATTTTCTTCTACGAGCTTTATTGTACTTGCTTTTATGTTTAGGTCTTTGATCCATTTTAAATTAATTTTTGTATAAGGTGTGACACAGGTGTCTTCTTTCTTTCTTTTAGCTATGGATATCCAGTTCTCCCAGCACCATTTGTGGAATAAACTGTTCTTTCCCAGCTGGGAGTGGGGGTGGGGGGGTTGACAGGCTTGACAAAAATCACTTGGCCATAGATGTGAGGGTCTGTTTCTGAACCATCAATTCAGTTACATTGGTCTATTTTCCTATCTTTAAACCAGTACCATGCTGTTTTTACCACGGTAACTAGGTAATATGATTTAAAATCTGGAAGTGAGAGTCCTCCAACTTCACTTTTCCTTTTTAAGATATTTCTGGCTACTCAGGGCCCCTTACCCTTCCAGATAAATTTGATAATTGTGTTTTCCACTTGTTTGAAAAATGCTGGTGAAAATTTAATTGGGATTGCACTGAATCTGTATATCAAATTGGGTAGAATTGACATCTTAATGATATTTACCTTTCCAATCCATGAGCATGGAATGATCTTTCAATTATTTAGGTCTATTGTTATTTCTTTTAGCAATGCATTATCATTTTCTGAATATATGTGTTTTACATCTTTGGGTAAGTTTATTCTTAAATATTTGATTCTTCATTTGCTATTGTAAATGGAATTTTTTTCCTGAATTCCTCCTCAGATTGCACATTAGTAGTGTATAGAAAAACTGCTGATTTTTGCATATTGATCTTGTATCCTGCCACTCTACTAAAATAATTTATTAGCTCTAACAGCTTTCTTGTACATTTTTCAGGACTTTCTAGATATACAATCATATCACCTGCGAATAGTGAAGGGTTTGATTCTTCCTTTCTGATCTGGATGCCTTTAATTTCTTTTTCTTGCCTGATTGCTCTAGCTAGAACCTCTAGCACTATATTGAACAACAGTGCTGACAATGAGCATCCTTGTCTTGTCCCTGATTTCAACACGAAAATGTTCAGTCTTTCAATATTGAGTACAATGTTACCTGTGAGTTTTTCATATATGGCCTTTATCATGTTGAGAAAGTTTCCTTCAATTCCTATTTTTTGTAGTATTTTTATCAAGAAATGAATGATGCTGTTATTTGTCAAATGCCTTTTATGTGTCAATTGATAAGATCATGTGGTTTTTCTTATTTGATTTATTAATGTGGTGTATTATGCTGATTGATTTTCTTGTGTTGAACCAGCCTTGAATGTCTGGTATGAAACACACTCAATCATGATGAATAATTCTTTTAAAGTGTTATTGGATTCGATTAGCAAGTATTTTATTGAGGATTTTTGCATCTGTATTCATTAGAGAAATGGGTCTGCAATTTTCTTTTTCATAATATCTTTATCTGGCTTTGGTATTAAGGTGATATTGGCTTTATAGGATGAGGGTGGTAGTGCTCCTTCTTGTTCAATTTTTTGGAAGAGCTTGAGTAAAATTGACATTAAATCTTCTTTGAATGCTTGGTAGAACTCACCTGTGAAACTGGTCTTGGGGTTTTCATTTTGGGGAGCTGTTTGTTGATTGTTTCAGTCTCTTTACTAGTGTTTGGTTTGTTGAGCTCTTTTAATTCTTCTAGGGTCAGTGTAGGTATTTGTACATGCTTAGGAATTTTTCCATTTCATCTACATTGCCTAGTGTTTTGGCATAAGTGGCTCATAGTATCATCTTATGATCTTTCTTATTTCTGTGGGGTCAGTAGTAATGTTCTCATTTTCATTTTTTATTTCATTTATTTGCATCTTCTCTCTTTTTTTCTTAGTCAGTTTAGCTAAGAATTTGTCAATTTTTTAAACTTTCTCACAGAACAGTCTTTTGGCTTTGTTAATTCTCTCTATTGTTTTTTTGTTCTCAATTTCATTTATTTCTCCTCTGACCTTTGTTATTTCATTCCTTCTACTTGCTTTGGGATTTGTTTGCTGTACTTTTTCTAGTTCCTCCACCTGTGTAATTAGATCATTGATTTTAGTTCTTTCTTCTTTTTTAATGTAATCATTGAGGGCTATAAATTTTCCTCTCAACACTGCCTTCACAGCATCACATAAGCAGCAATATGTTGTATTCTCATTGTCATTCTTGAGATATTTATTTTCTCTTGAAGTTTCTTCTTTGACCCATTGATTATTTAAGAGTGTGTTGTTTAACCTCCATATGGATGTGAATTTTCTCTTTTTCTGCTGCTAGTTGATTTCCAACTTTATTCCAATAAGATTACAGAAAGTGCTTTGCATAATTTCGATTTTGTTGAATTTATTGAGATCTGCTTTGAGACCCAACATATCACCTATCTTGGAGAAAGATCCATGAGAACTTGAAAAGAATGTATATTCTGCTGTTTTGGGGTGCAGTGTTCTGTATAGATGTATTAGGTTCAGTCCATTTATGATATTATTCAAGCTCTCTGTTTCTTTATTGATCCTCTGCCCAGATGTTCTATCCAATGCTAAGAGTGGTATATTGAAGCCTGCAACTATTATTGTAGATATGTCTACTTCTCGCTTCAGATTTGCCAGTGTTTCCCTCATGTATCTTAGGGCATCCTGGTTAGGTGCATATACATTTATGATTGTTATTTCTTCCTCATGAATCATTCCTTTTATTAATATGTAATGTCCTTCCTTGTCTCTAATAACAATTTTGCTTTTAAAGTCTACATCATCATCAGATATAAGCATAGCTACCCCAGCTTTTTAGTTATTTTTTATTTTTGTTACTGCATGCGGCAAATAGCTTTTTAAAACCTTTCACTTTCAGTCTATTGATATCCTTGGGTGTAAGATGAGTCTCTTGCAGAAAGCATATAAATAGATGATATTTTCTTATCCATTCCACCAGTCTGTGTCTTTTGATTCAGAAGTTTACTCCATTAACATTCAATGTTATTACTCTAAAAGCAGTTTTTATTTCAACCATTTTGATCTTTGTGTTTTATCTGTCACTTTATTTTTGACACTTTTAGTTACTATTACTGATACAGTCATTATTTCTAGACTCTCTTCTAAGCCTCTCTCTCCTGTCTTTTCTTTTCAAGTTGTAACAATCCATTTAGTATTTCCTGCAAAGCTGGTCTTTTTGTTATAAACTCTCACAGTTTCTGTTTATCTGTGAATATTCTAAACTCACCATCATTTTTGAAAGATAATCTTACCAAACATAAAATTTTTGGCTGGCAGTTTTCTCTTGCAGAATCTTAAATATATTATGCCACTGCCTTCTTGCCTCCATGGTTTCTGATAAGAAATCAGCACATAATCTTATTGGTTATCCCTTATATTTTATGCATTGCTTTTCTCTTGTTGCTCTCAGAATTCTCTCTTTGTCTTTAGCATTTGACATTCTTATTAGTATGTGTCTCAAGGTTGATCTATTCAGATTTATTCAGATGGGAATACGTTGCACTTCTTGGACACAGACATCTATGTCCTTCAATATGGTTGGGAAATTTTCTAACATTATATCTTCAAATATTCCTTCTTCCCATTTTCCCTTCTCTTCTCCTTCTGGGACACCTATGACACATATGTTTGCATTTCCCTTGCTGTAATTTAGTTCCCTGATAACATGTTCAATTTTTTTTTCTATTCTTCTTTTCATCTGTTTTTTATATGTTTGCTTTCAGAGACCTTGTCTTTAAGCTCACCAATCCTTTCTTCTGCTTCCGCATATCTGGTGTTATATGCCTCCAGTGTATTTTTAATTTCATTTATTGCACCTTACATTCCCATAAGGTCTGCTATTTTTCTATGTATGCTTTCAAATTCTTCTTTGTGCTCATCCAATATCTTCTTAATATCCTTAATCTCTTTAGCCATTTCACTGAATTTATTAAGGAGATTTATTTGAACATCTATGATTAGTTGTCTCAACTCTTTTATGTCATTTTCAGGCTTCTCTTGTTCCTTTACTGGGCCATATCTTCCTGTCTTTTGGTATGTCTTGTAATTTTTTTTTGGTGTCTTTGCATCTGGCTTGCTAGATATATTTGCTCTGGGTGCAGTTTCTCCCTTTAGTTTAGGGCTTTCTTGTCTTTTCTCCCTTGCTGGGTGTGTAGTAAGAGCCAACGATGTAGTTGGTGCTGTAAGCTATGGAGGCTGAAGCTGCCTCCTTTGTCAGGGGTAGGGACAGAGCTACAGCTGTGTATAATAATCCAAATTGGGCTTGACAAGACTGTCTGCAGTTGCACAGAGAGACTGATAAACCTTCACACCCCTTCTTCCCCTACTTTGGGCAGGGATAGAACTATAGCTCTGGGCCGTATTCTATGCTGTGTGGGTCCAAAATGACAGCAGTTACTCAGGTAAACTGCCATAGCACCAGAACCCCTCCATGCCAGGGGTGGGAATTAGCACTCTGGAGTACCCAACAATTTAATCTGTGTGGGCTGAATATGCCTGCAGTTGCCCTGAGAAGCTGAGGGAATACTGCCCCTTATGCCATTTAGGGGTGGAAACAGAATCACCAATGCCCATCAGTTCATTCCCTGTAGGCTGAAAGTACCCACCATTGACCAGAGTGGCTGAGGTTGCACCAGCCCCCTTTTATCTTATTGGGTGGGGGAGTGGTTCTACAGGCACCCAACAGTTCAGTCACTTTGGGCTGAGAATACCTGCCATTTCCCAGAGAGGCTGAACAAACACTAGCCCCCTCTCATCCTCTTAAGGCATGAGGTTTGATCCACAGGTAACCAACAGTTCAGTCCCTTTAGGCTGAAAGTACCTACCATTGTCTGGAGAGGCTGTGGAGACATCAGCCCCCTCTTATCTTATTGGGGGTGGGGGGTGGATCCATAGGTATCCAACAGTCCAGTCCCTGCAGGCTGAAAGTTTATCATTGTCCAGAAGGGTTGTGGAAACCCTAGCCCCCACCTTTCCTATTGGGGTGTGAGGTTGGATCCACAAGTACTCACCAGTCCAGGCTGTGTGGGCCCAAAGCAGCTTCAGTTACCCAGAGAGGCTGGGCAAACACAGTCCATTTTTTGTCCTATTGAAGATGGGGGTAGAGCAACAGGTGACCAATGGTAGGGTTTGTAAAGGTGGAAAGCACCTACAGTTGCCCTGAAAGGCTGAGGGAACACCAGCCCCCTCCTATCCTATGGGGGGACAGAGGTAGAGATGGACTTGAAGGCATTCAACAAACCAGTTTGGGTGGCCTGAAAACTCCTGCCATTGCCCAGAGAGGCCAAGGATACCCAGGACCTCTCTTGTCCTATTGGGGTATGGGCATGAAACCCAAAGTTACTGACTATTCAGTATGTGCTGGCAGAGAACACTTACAGTGGCCTGGAGAGCCTATTTCAGGTCCCACCAGCTTCCTCTCTGTTGGAGGTGGGGCTGGAGCCTAGGCTAGGGCTGCAGTCTGATCTTGGTGGAAAGAAGACAGTCCATAACTTCACTGGCCTTTCAGTCAACCAGGCTTCCCCTCATTCTGGAGATGGAGTCAAAATAGTGGCTACTAGACTCTTCCCAACTTGGACAGGCTCAAACCCT
Organism: Cabassous unicinctus; assembly: GCA_029593785.1. Taxonomy (NCBI): domain Eukaryota; kingdom Metazoa; phylum Chordata; class Mammalia; order Cingulata; family Chlamyphoridae; genus Cabassous; species Cabassous unicinctus. The sequence goes on along the minus strand of JAQZBX010006816.1, from coordinate 10,552 downwards.
TACTGTTTCTAGGATTATACTTTAGCCAGCTGAGTCCACTAATCAATAGCTGAGGTCAGTGGACAACTGTCTCTTCCTCCACCCTTTATGGGTAGTAGAACTCCTAACTCCAGCCACAGAATAGCTTTGGAGATGGCTTGTGCTACTAGAGTAGGATGAGCACCAGCCTCTGTGGCATGGCTTGCCATTTCCCAGAGAGGTTGTGCAGGTCCCCCTAGCTTCCTCTTTGCCAGAGTTGGGGCTGAGGTTTAGGCTAGACCTGCAATCTGACTTGGGTGGAAAGAAAACGATCCTTACCAGCACTGTGATTTTTAATTAGCCATGCTTCCCCTCAGGCCATGGATGGAGTAAAAATGGTGGACACCAGTCTCCTTCTGACTTGGACAGGCTTGAAGTTTAGGTGTTCCGAGGATTACACTACAGCCCTCTCAATTCACCAATCAGCAGCTGAAATCGGTGCCACACTGTGTCTTCCTGCCCCATTTTTTGGAAATGGATCTTCCAACTTCAGCCACAGACTAGCTCCTGAGGCAGCTTACACCACAGGCAGCAACCTCCGAGCCTAGAGGGCTCTACTCACGAATCCTCTCTGCAGATGTGCAGTCTCCTACTTCCATACTTTCAAGGATATTGCAGGATACTCTTATGGTCTCCTGGGGTCCCCATATAGGTGCTTTAGGTAGCTCTGGGTGATTGCCAACTGCCCTGCAGCATGAGCCATCTCCAGAATCTCCTCACTCTGCTGCCATCTTGTCTTCCCCCCATTGTATTCAATTTTGTATTCATCCTTTTAGCATTCTCCTTATTACAGCAAAAATTTTCATTTTCCTGAGGTTAAATTTACCATGTCTTTTCTTTTAAGGATTATGCTTTTGTTTTAAAATCATATCTCACAACTCTTTGCCTAACCTGAGGCATTGAAATTTTCTCACATTTTATTAAAATCTTTTAATATTACTTTCTTTGCTAACACATCTGTGTTCCATTTTGAAGAAATCTTTGTATAAAGTGCGTGGCATTGGTTGAGGTTCATTTTCTGTGCATAGGGATATTCATTGTTGCATCATGATTGCTTATAAAGGCTAACCTTTCTCCACAGAATTGCCCATGTTTTTTGCTATTTTTCCTTTGAAGATGCATGTACAGGTATACTCTTGAATGCTTTAGGCTTTTCCATTGACCTAACTGTACATCTTTAGGAAATAACACACTGATTTGATTAGTGTAGTTTTAAAGTATGCCTTGATTTCACATACTTCACAGTCTACTTGTCAGTTCTATCATGCAGCTGTGTGGGCAGTTCTAGATCCTTTGCATTTGCATATATATTAGAATTAGGATTAAAATGAAAAAAGAAGCATGCTTTCTTGGATTTTTTGCACATATTGCATTGAATCTAAGGATTAATTTGGGAGAAGAGAGAGTTGACATCTTTAAAATATGGAGTTGTTTTATCTATGAATTTGGAATGACCCTCCATTTATGGTGTTCTTTACTTTCTCTTGACAAAGGTTTGCAGTTTTCAGTGTAGATGTTACTCATGCATATTTTGTCACATTTCATTAATATGTAATATTTCATTAATTATTAAGTATTTTGATGCTATTATGTCATTTAAAAATTCAAGACTGATTTTCATTATGTATAAATTCTTTACATTCAATTTTTGTACATTGATCTTAAAGCGCAGAAGTCTCCTCTACCTTGTTAAAGAAAGACAACCATCTGTTTCGTGTAGGAAGAAGTACAATTGTCTTTATTTATAGGTGATATATCTGTCCATGTAGAAAATCCTAAAAAGAAGTAAAGAAAATCTATGATATTTCATAATTGTGGCAGTTTGATATTTTTGTGAATCCTATATTTATAAACTGGTCTGTTCCTCTGGGTGTGATACCCTTTGATGTATTAAAGTCAAGGTTTAAAGTTTATTTAATAAAATCAATTTAGGGCCTGTGATTCACCCACATCAATAGGACATAACTCAGGGTTGACTCCCCACCCCATTGGTGGGCTGATATAAATGGATACCCACTCAAGAAGACACACAGAAGAGGAGAGAACTTGGTCATTTTAGTCCTGCCATGTGACAGAAAGGAGAAGGCTCAAACAGGTAAAGCCCCAGGAAGAGTGATAAGCTATTTGCCTGATAATTTGTAGCTGAGGTGAACAGAGAAGCTGCACAGCTGAAAAGGCCCAAGAGACCAAGCAGAGATGGCCCACTGTCTTGATTCAACACGTGGCAAGTAACTTTGGTGAGAAAACTGCCTTGAGATGGACTCTTTAGGGCCTTGTAACTAAGATTCTATCTCAAATAAATACCGTTTCAAAAGCCAACAGATTTCTGGTACTTTGCATCAGCACCCGTTTGGCTGATGAATACAATAAGTAACAGGGAAATGATGGCCTAAAATAAAGAGTACAGATATAATCTTTTCTTTACTTTCTTACAGCAGAGTTTTGAATTGGTATTATTTCTTCTTCATTTTTGGTAGAATTCACCAGTGGAGCTATATGAACAAGGGATGTCCTTATGGGAATATTTGAAACTACACATTCAATTTATTTAATAGGTATAGAGCTATTGAAGTTATCCATTATTTACTTTCAGGAGTTTTTCATGTGTTTATAATAAGCACATGAAAACATAATTAGAACACATAAGGGTTTATAATAACCCCTTATTATTCTTTTAAATATATATAGAATGTGTGATGATATTACCTCTAACATTAAGAAACAAAAAGTTTGCAAATAAGATTGTGGGAAAATGGCAGAGTAGGAAGCTCTAGGAATCAGTCCCTCCACCAGAATGACTATTAAACAGACAGGAACTATCTAAATCAATAATTTCAAAACTCTGGATTCTAGAACACTGTGCAGCATCTAAAAGTGTGAAGAAGAGACTAGTAAATTGCAGTAAATACCGATGACTTGTACTCTCTGCAGTGGCTACCATCACCCATCCGTCAGATTTGTAGCAGGCTGCAGTGAGTTTTCAACTCTGAGTCCTGATGCAGCTTGTTGGTACCAGAATATGCTAAAAGACCTAATTCCCCAAGACCTTGGGGTATGTGGTCTAGTAACTGATCACTGTTTGATTAACTACTTCACATCACTGGGGACCCGGCTCTGAGGGCAGCCATAGTTCCAACACTTCCCAGGCCAAAACATCAGAGAAGACTTAAAGAGTGTATGTTTCTTCAAAACTGCAGAAACAGATAAAGGGCTCCATTTAGTGGACAAGTGCCAAATAAAGAAAAATGCAGCTTTAAAAGCACAAGTGAGATGCTACTGGCACCCTTCCTGGCCTCCTGCATTTCCTCCTTCCCAGGGCAGTTTGGAGCTGGCCAGAGCTCTCCTTTTGTGTCACTGGCCATGTTACAGGTTGGAAAGAATGATTTGGGAAATTCCTCACTGACATGTTCCCTTCCCAGAATTTGCCATCCAGGTAAAAGCAGCTTGAAGCAAGGAAAACAGTGTTAGAAACAATTGAGTTGGATGTACAGGAGTAAAGGCTTACCAGCATTAATTCCTGTGGTGGAACTCTGGGAGAGGTAGAAGGTCTATTTCCTAGGGATGAGAGGACTCATTCAAATTATTGTCATTATGCGTGCTCTAAGGCCTTTATGAAGCACAAGCCCAGGAAAAGCCATAGGCCCTGAAAAGACAAGGAGGACCCTTCACTTTGCATTAACCTTCAGCTGATCTTCTTCATTTTTTATATTTTAGACAACTGTATTTGTAGAACAATCATGCAAAACATCCAGGCTTCTCATATACAACCCTATTATTAGCACCTTGCTTTGATGCAGTACAGTTGTTACAGGTGAAAGCAGATTTGTAATTGTAATATTTAATATAAACCATGGTTTAACACTTTGTGTAGTACAGTTCCTTGGATTAAAAAAAATATTTCATTATATATAAAACCGAACATTTTCTCTTTTAACCACATTGAGATATTACAATATTTATCATTTTGTGTCTGGCTAATTTCACTCAAGGTGATGTCTTCAATGTTTATCCATGTTGTTACATGTATCAGAAATTCATTCCTATTTAAACCTGAATAATATTCCATTGTTCATTAGTATCACATTACCATGAGATAGAAACAACCTAAATGTATATTCACTGATGAGCGAATAAACAAAATGGGCTAAGCTTCTTGATAGAAAGTATGAACTCCATAGAGTTCCAATCAATGCAAAGATAATTGTTGGTTTGGTTATGTTAGCTCCTAAGATTCAGGAAAATCTCCATTATTTATCTACTTTGATACACACTCAAGAAACAGACAGCTCAGGTACTATTTATCAGAGTTAACATTTTGCAATATCGAAATGTAGAGCATGCAATAAAAGATTACAAGACGAACAAAGAAACAGGAAATAATGGTCCATCCAAAGGAAGATGATAAACAACCTAAACTGTATTCCAGAAAAAACACCAATGAAGAAGATCAGACTGTGGACAAATCATACAAAGATTTAAAAAACAAAACAAAACAAGAAAGAACTTCAGTATGCTCAAGAAGTTGAAGGAAATACAGGGAAAGAATTATAGTTCAGGAAAATAAATAGTGAACAATATGAGAATCTCAAGGAAGAGATAGAAAACTTAAAAAGGAACCAAACCAAACTCCTGGAGTTGAAAACCACAGTAACTGAAATGAAAAAATCTCGGGAGAGGTTCAAAAGTAGAATAGAGCTGGCAGAAGAAAGAATCAGTGAATTTGAATACAAAACAATTGAAATGAGTCAAGCTAAAGACCAGAGAAAAAAGATTTAGTAAAGCAAAAATGGCCAAAGATAACCTGTCAGATAACATTAAGCATATCAATATGAGCATTCTGGTAGTATCAGAGTGAGAAGGAGAAGGAGGATCAGAAGAAATATTAATAGAAATAATGACACAAAGCATTATAAATCTACAAAAGATGTGAATATGCACATCCGAGAAGCCCATTGTGTACCAAACAAGAAGAGAAAGATCCGGAAGTAGGAAAGCAGTGGGTGGAAATTATTAAAGAGCTGAGAGAAAAAAAAGTTTGTATTGTTATATTTTATAGCTTTGCAAGAAATTTTATATAAAATCTAGAAAACAGAAACAAGAGTCAATAAAAGAAAAGACACAATGTAACTGTCTAGCAATCTATGTCTAATTGTCTTACAATCGATGTCTAATTGTCATATTAATGAATCAATGAAAGAATGTGTTTTGTAAATCTTGTGACTTTATGTATTTTGGGAAAAATTATTTAGAATATGGAGCATGTACTTCCATGAGCTATTTTCTCCAATTATGAGGAATTATCAGGCACGTAGTGGAGCTGCAAAAGCTATTCCACATCTGCTACCTCAGACTGGATGCAATGTGACATTTGGCCCCTCTGGATGTCCTTTTTAAAATGCAGGATAATTTTGTAGCAAGTTTATTTAAAAACCAACACATGCATTGATTCACAAATTCAACCTCAGTGTCCTTAGGATGATTTTAGAGGTCAAACAAATAACTGGTAAGGCATTAAAATATGGCCCATTTGTGAAAATTTTTAATAATTAACAATTAAATTAATAATTTAATTAATATTAAAATTAATAATTTTTAATAAAATTCGATAATTAGGGATGGCTCCTTGATCTATATTTTACTTATTTCATGTGATCCTAATTGTTCATAGGATGTCTTAATATAAATTGGCATACATATTTATATATGTAAAATAAATTGTTTTAAAGAAAATATTATATAAATAGGCTAGAAAAAAACTTCAACTGGATATCACTCAATTAACACAAGTCTATGATTATCAGTAAAAGTAAATCAGATGAAGAGAATCTTGGTAAATTTTCAGAATCTGTATGTAACACTTAAAAAATTATAAATCAGTTTTCCTATTCTCACTTAATTTAATACTGGATCTCATGCATGAGAGCTGAGCAGAATGGGGGGAGGGTTTCATGGGGGCAGCAATGGGAGAAACTACTATGAATCCTCATCAAGTAGAAAGTTATATGGGAGTTGACAAGTTAAAGGATCACCAATCTGTCTTTCTGAATATTTATATGCAGGTATATCTTGTAGCTAATATAAATATGCAGTCCAGAGTTCTCTGATGCTAAATTATTTTGAAATAATTGTACTTCAGTTTTATGTAAATATGTATTCCTTAGATCAAGATTCTGGCTTGTCCTCAGGGTCATGATAAGGGTTTAATACACAATAGCTCATAAAATCCCATCCTGCATTCAAAAGGAAAATGCTATTAAAATCAAAGTGGTTAGCAGAGGTCAAAAGAAACTTAAATACTTTCAGGTGAGAAGAATCATTGCCATAAAACAAAAACTTTTTACCATAGAAATTATAGGAAAACTCTTATGAAAGTATTAATGTCATATCTGGTAAAAGGAAAGAAATATGAGCTGTGCACTGTGGAAGTCTTTAAAACAATGGTAACAAAGAGGTAAAAATATTGAGGAATTTAAACTGAGCAGTTGTAACCATGAGCTTATACTATATATATATGTATATAATATATATAAATTAATATGATATCCTGCTAAAGACTTATTTTTAATAAATAAACTGTCAGAGAAAATTGTTATATAACTATAATTGATGAGAATGAATATGTTTACATTCCTGCATGTAAAGAGCTTGGAACTCTTCCCTCCCATGTTCACAAAAAAGAAAAGACCTGCAAACTGAAAATTAACATGCATCAGGCAATTGAGGTCTTAGGGCAAACCATTGCCCCTAAAACTGAAGATGTAGGTGGATACAAAGAATCACAATTTATCTGGAGTACAAACTATAGCTGCAGTCTTCCTTGGATAGGAAAAATAAAGGATAAATGACTAATTACTGGGGACTGATCTTGTGCTAGCTTGAGAGATAACATCACATGGAGCTCAGCCTTAAGAATGTCCCCATACTTTTGTGAGTCTTACCTCCAGGAGCCCAATCAGATTCCCACTGTGAATTTCAGAGAAAAATCCCATTTGCTCCCACAGAGCAAAATAGAATAAGAATTTTGAAATAATCCCAGAACTGTCTATCATTCTTAGCAAAAATCTGCCTACCAGATATTTTACCAGATAGCATTATCTATGTGGATTTTTCAAGAACAAAACTAATTTAGTAAAGAGAAAACACTCAGCCACACTTCCCTCTACCCTTCTTGTCTCACCTTAGCAGTATTTAATAATATATAGGGCTTCTATTTTTCCATTTCTTCATCAATGCTTCCTATGTTCAGTATTCAATATTAGCCATTATAAAAGGCACGTATCAGTATCAAGATTTTAATTTGGATATAGGGCTTTTCCTTGTTTGATGATTTGAAACTATCAGTTTAGTTTCTTAAGAGATGGGGCTTGTGAAATTATATTAATAAATAATTACTTTCATGGGATTTTAAAAATTCATAATATTCAAGGAATTTGTCCATTTGTTCAAAGTTGTTGAATTTTTTGGTCTTAACGTGTTAATAATATTCCATTGTTTCCATTTCAAAATCTGTAGAATGTGTAATGATACTTGCAACATTAAGAAACAATAAAAAAATTAATCAGTGATGTAACAATCCTAAGTATCAAGGAAATAAAAACAAAAACCAAACAATATAGAGAAAAGGATTTAAAAGGTGTGGGGGGTGAAATATCATAAATAACAATCTTAAATAAAATTATCAATAAAGCTAAAATTGATTCTTTGGAAAGATTAATATCATTCAGAAAGCTTTAGCATGCTTAACCAAAAGAAAAAGAGAAAAACAACACAAAATGGAAATCTTTTATATTGCTAGTAATACTGCAAAATTAAACAAAAATATTGAAATGTTGTTTGACCTTTTTTAATAAAATCTAACATAAACTACAATGCAGCCATTTCCATTCTAGCTGTTGATTTGCAGTACTACAAAATTGCATACCTGGCACCAAAGAATCCATTTGATGTAGTATAAGTAACATATCTGTTCTTAGTAAGAAAAATAGCTTGTATATCCTCACATTTCTATCATGTTTCTCCTCCTTGAAATCAATGTTAAACAGCATTGGAACCAATTAAACTCAAAGAGTAGAAATAAATCATCCTTGACTATATCTTGAGATTGTATATCCATTTCTTGGGCAGATGGCAAACACTATACTGAACAGCATTCTCTTTGATTGCAAAGGTCTTTCCTGTGACCCTTCCTCAAGAAACATGAGCAACCCCCATACCATACACACCACAATACATAAATATGCACACTTATTTAACTTAAGAAATCCACCATATTCCTTGGAAAAATAGTACAATATACACAATCAACAGAACTGTGAATAACAAATTAGTTAAGGCTAATTTTCTGTGGAAAAGAAGGAATGATTTCCCCTATGTACAACAGGTTCCATGGCTCCAATGGAAATAAGTTATTACTAAGATATGTGAAAGGCCCTAAAAGGTGAAATATCAGAAGAAGAGATCCTGTCACTGAATACAAGCTTTGCTGCCTCAATGGTTTTTCCAGGTATACTCCTGGCTCTGAGGCAGGTATGACTCAATCAGGAAGAGCTGTATGGGAATAATGCAATCATTCTGTTGAGAAATGGCAAGTGCCTAGACAAGAAGAAAAGTCTTGAACCAAGGCACAAAGTGAGATTGTCTTATATGAGTGTAAGGATTAATAGGGATAATAGTGTTTGCTTTATGTAAGAAATACAGAAATGAAAAAGATACCATAGGAGGTTATAGTCTGTTGGAATTAATTCCCTACTGGATAGGCAATTGGAGATATATACTAAAGTGTATTTCCTTTCAGACATCTCATTTTTCATTGTTCATGCATGATTGTTAGTGACACTTGAAATGTTTCCCATATGTGAAAATAGAGTATACAGTCAAATTAAGAGGAAGAGATATTATAATTAAACACTTTTTTTTATTTATTTATTTGTAATTAAATACTTTCTAGAAAATAAATTTTTTAACAAAGGACATGTGTTGTTTACACCTTGAGCTTAATCAATATGAGTGTTTTATTTTACTTTCTCCTAAACAATGAAATACAATAGTTTGCTAATAAAATGTCTCATGTTCCAAACCATTTTCTCAAATGTTAATACTTTGCCTTATTGTCTTCTTATGGTTTTTCCAAAGAGAAATTAAATCTGAAAATAATTTTGATCCTTTGTTAGTATCTTTACGAATTAATGTTTTCTTTTCCAATTCCTTCCAACTATAAATGTTGTACTTAATTTTAATACCATCATTATTTTTTCTTATCGTTTGTCCTTCTTTGTGCTGTATCACCAGAATGATTGCAACTCTTGAAATGCAAATCCATAATATGATACTTTCTGTAGTTTAATTATCTTCGTTTTCATATAGTCTTGTTATTCAGGCTTTTCTTCCTTATAATTTGTGTTGTGCTTATTAAGAGTTATATTATAGAGAATAGATATAGTTCAAATGTTTAATGCCTGCTTCCCATGTACAAATCCCAGGTTCGATCCAAAGTACTTCCAAAAAAACAAGCAAAACAAACAAACAAATGAAAAAAACCAACTCCCATTGGGGAGCTGATAGAGTTAACTCAGTTGTTGCATGCCTGCTTCGAACATATGAGGTCCTGTGTTCAATCCCCAGCACCTCCTAAAAATATATATATTTCATCATTTTTTTCTTCTTTGTCTAGGAAATCTTTCTAAAAAGTTGCCTCTTCATATTAGTTCAGGAGGATTTGCTTTATCTTTTGTGTCACAACTTTTGTTTGCTTCTAAGTAATTTTTTATTTTGTATTTAGATGACGTCCTCTTTATATTTTCCTTACTTTTTACATAGTAATATGAAAGTCTCTGATTCTGGATCTAAGGAGTAGCCATTTAATTGTCAATTTTAATAGAATTGATTCAGCACATGCATCATATACTTCATTTTGTTAAGATTTATGAAAAATGGTTTTCAATATTGGTCAATATATAGAACATGTTTTCAACATTCTGTTACAGTAGTTTTGCTCTGTATTCATTAGTTATTATTTTTTAACAAAAATTCAGTTGAGTTGTCCTGCAGAAACCATCTTAAATCATATTGTACTATACTAGCTTCTACATTGCAGAATCAATTTTGAATGCCACTAGATGTTATATAGGTAAAAATATATCAAAATTTAAATGATTACTTAAAATATAGATTTGATCTTCTCTTTACTACAGAACATGCCATCATGTGTCCTACCTGTAAATCAAAAGTTTTAAATAAAATTATGATTAAAATTTTCCATTAAAATTCACTGCTCAGGAAAGCATCTTCGTCATTGCTTTGACAAAAATGATTTTTTGTTCAGGTAATCCTACTTACTCCATCTCAATATCAAAATTAATTATGTGTCAATATTATTTTGATATGGTATCATTTATCTTTGAGTAAATGTTACTTTATATTTTTAAGTCCTATAATCTTAATCTATTACATTCATGAGACCAATAAAATAATTGAACTCTGGGAAGTTTTGAGCTTTATAATTTAATTGTGTGTTTCTTTAAAAAATAATGTTTGG